>JAQMCW010168069.1:0-11213 GCA_030068335.1 Chrysichthys cranchii
CTCTGTCTGTGTGTGTGTGTCTGTGTGTGTCTCAGTCTGTCTGTCTGTGTCTGTGAGTGTGTCTGTCTCTGTCTGTGAGTGTGTCTGTCTCTGTCTGTGAGTGTGTCTGTCTCTGTCTGTGTGTGTCTGTCTCTGTCTGTGTGTCTGTCTCTGTCTGTGTGTGTGTGTCTGTGTGTGTCTCAGTCTGTCTGTCTGTGTCTGTGAGTGTGTCTGTCTCTGTCTGTGTGTCTGTCTCTGTCTGTGTGTGTGTGTCTGTGTGTGTCTCAGTCTGTCTGTCTCTGTCTGTGAGTGTGCCTGTCTCTGTCTGTGAGTGTGTCTGTCTCAGTCTGTCTGTCTCTGTCTGTGTGTGTGTCTGTGTGTGTGTCTCTGTGTGTGTCTCAGTCTGTCTGTCTCTGTCTGTCTGTGTGTCTGTGAGTGTGTCTGTCTCTGTCTGTGTGTCTGTCTATGTGTGTCTGTCTCTGTGTGTGTCTCAGTCTGTGTGTGTCTCAGTCTGTCTGTCTCTGTCTGTGTCTGTCTCTGTCTGTGAGTGTGTCTGTGTCTGTCTGTGTGTGTGTCTCTGTCTGTCTCTGTCTTTGTGTCTGTCTGTCTGTCTGTCTGTGTGTGTATGTGTGTCTCTGTCTTTGTGTCTGTCTGTCTGTCTGTCTCTGTGTGTGTCTGTCTGTGTGTGTGTCTGTCTGTGTGTCTGTCTGTCTCTGTCTGTGTGTGTGTGTCTGTGTGTGTGTGTGTGTGTCTCAGTCTGTGTGTGTCTCAGTCTCAGTCTGTGTGTGTCTCAGTCTCAGTCTGTGTGTGTCTCTCTGTCTCTGTCTGTGAGTGTGTCTGTCTCTGTGTGTGTGTCTCTGTCTTTGTGTCTGTCTGTCTGTCTGTGTGTGTATGTGTGTCTCTGTCTTTGTGTCTGTCTGTCTGTCTCTGTGTGTGTGTCTGTGTGTGTGTGTGTCTGTCTGTGTGTCTGTCTCTGTCTGTGTGTGTGTGTCTCTGTGTGTGTCTCAGTCTGTGTGTGTCTCAGTCTGTCTGTCTCTGTCTCTCTGTCTCTGTCTGTGAGTGTGTCTGTCTCTATGTGTGTGTCTGTCTCTGTCTGTCTGTCCACTGACAGCTGTACACCTGCTCGTTTATGAAGTTATCCCTCCAGCCAGTTGTGTGGCAGCAGCACAGTGCATGCAGATGTAGGCCAAGAGCTTCAGTTAATGTTAAGTTCGAACATCAGGATGGGGGACGTGTGACATGGCTGTTGGTAACAGATGGGCTGATTTGAGAAACTTTTGCTCTCTAAAGTTTCTCTGAAACTTGACAAAGTGTATATATAGATGTACTTTGTATATATAATCTAATTCTATAAAAAAAGTATATGAAACCTAATTATCTAGATTTTTGTGCTTTTATTTTTAAAGTTAAATTAATGAAGCTGTTTGAGTCTCCTATATTCCTCGTGGCTGGGGACTTTGGTCAGATGACGTAGAGCTTTATCAGCCGCTTCAGGAAGTTCCAGGCGAGGTTCCATGTTGACCGTGTGTATCAGGGCATTTCACAGATCTGGCTGACTGTTAGAAAGCATTGATTTGGGGTTTCTTCCCCCTCTTTATGTTCTGGTGAGGTTTTTTGTTTTTGTTCTGATATGTGAGCAAGACACATGCATATTGATTTCAAGTAGCAGCGACCTTTTTAGCCACATGAATAGCAGTATTTATTATCAGTTGAGTTTTTATCTCCTGATTACTGGTGGTATTCATTTGCTGTTTGCATTTTTTTTGCATTTCAAATGCCACTGCATAATTCTCCTTAAATCTTTCCTCCTAGAAACATGGTGGTATCTTGCGGATCTTTCCAGAAGGCAAAGCCCAGTTTGCTGATATTGAGCCCCTGTTTGACAGACTGTTGTTTTTTTGGTCAGACAGACGAAACCCACATGAGGTCCAGCCTGCTTACGCCACTCGGTCAGTTATAAAACTTACTGTACATTAAGTATTTTAATCTTCGAATCCTAACGTTTTATGTATTAAATCAGTGGTTCTCAGCCTTTTTCAGCTCTGGACCCCTGGCATATTCTGACTGAGCTTCATGGACGCCTTACACACGTGTATATATAAATATATAGTTTAAATGTATACAATAGGTTATATATAAGTAATCTAAAATGTAATTTTATTACCAATCTGAGTGACCATTTATTTATTTAACTCATCAGTGTTTGATCCAATGAAATTAAGGCTTGCGTTAATGCTGACACACTGAACACTGACCACGCCAGATCGAGTTAGTTATGCTGTGTTACTGAGAGAGTCGGCAGTGTGCCTGACTGGGTGTTAGGGTGGCCCACACCTTTAGCATGCAGAAACATTTATCTTTGTTCAAAGTTTGACTCCACAAGGCTTATTTTTGTCCACCTGGTATATCTCACTCGCGTGTCAAATTTCAGCCTGATTAGACGATATGTAGGGGTCACCACAGCATGCATTGGTTGCTTGTTTTGGGTATTAGTTTGTGTAGTTTGTATGACATTGTCTAGTTTGCAATCTGCACCCAACAACTGGCTCCTTGGGATGTCAATCTGTCGGCTGTCAACTGCAAGAATGCCATGTGTACTAGATGTTCTTCAATTGGTCAATTTTCATCACATTGATGAAGGAAATCCTACTAGTTGGCGTGAGTTGGCGATAGCTGTATGTGATCGAGCTGGGATATCAGTATGATGCTTTGACTTTTCTGTTAAAAAGTTGAAGAAACTACATGAGTTCTTGTCCCTAAGGAAACGCAGAACAGGAAGTTGATGCAAAGAAAAAGACAAGATTTAAAAGTAAACTGGTGTTTAAGCAGGTGTTCAAAATCAAGATTTTATGACCAAACGTAAAAATCGAAGATTTTTTAAGAATTCCTCCACAAACAAATCTGAGCGTGTTTTTGCCACTGGAGGTGACTTTCAAACCACTGTGTTTTTTTAATCTCGTGATTGAATGAGGAACAAAAATATTCCTGCATAATCATCCCAGAAAGTGGACAGACGATCCAGTTTTCAAGGAGTTTTGGAATCAGGCATCCAAATTGTCCGTTGTAAATGGCACAGCAGAACGAGGGATGAACATCATAGAAACATAAACCTGTTGACAAAAGATGAAGAACAGAAGCAGGTTGTTCTTCAGTCAGCGGCTAGACACAGAAAGAAGCTTCCTTTGTTTAAAGAAAAAAAATCAGTGCGTCTGCACTTCTCTGAACTTTAATGGGCCAAAAAAGTATGTTAAGTATATTTTGAAATAATCAAGAAAAAACCCCACTTGAATGTATTTTACATATTTCAGGAACAATCCCACGGACACCCTGTAGTTGAAGCACGACTGGTCCATAGACCGCTGTTTGAGGAACACTGTAGTACCAAATGTTCACACAGTGTCGTGCAATTTAATATAATGTCATGCAATGAAATATGAATGTAATACCAATGATGCGCTGAATGAGGATGCTGATGTGGTCACGTTTCTGTGCAGGTATGCCATTACCGTGTGGTATTTTGACGCTGACGAGCGGGCTCGGGCAAAAGAGAAATACCTAAGTGGTGAGACTCGTGCACTATCACACAGTGATTTGAAATATGTCACGGCATTAATGGTTATTCTGTTCATGATTATTCATTTCTTAAACAGTGTTCTTTGTCTTCTCTCATTGCAATAGCAATAATATTCAGATAGAGAGGAAAAGGTTAATCATAGTGAATCTGTCTCTTTAAGGTTCGGTAGAAAAAGGGGGGAAATGTGGAGCTGAGCCAAGCTAATGAACAACCTGATGAATGGATGAGGAAAAAGGTGATATGGAATAAGTGTTGACCTACAGAACGCTTTTTTCACCTACCGCTTGATGACAATAGTTCCATGCAAAGGAAGGACAAAAACGACTGTGCTTCATCTTAATTGCGCCAGTGCTGCGTGAAATGGGCAGGCATGCAGAAACCTCCGTTGCATGTGTAGAAACATCAAGTGCTTAAATTAAGCAAATGTGCTTGTGCTCCAATCAGGAAAGGAGAATTCATTTTTCGATATAATACGTTCTCAGGCAGCCAAAAGAAACGGCATACAGTGTGTATAACATCCAAAGTTTGTAACAATTACAGTGGCATTGTTTCTTTAGCTCTGTTTTTCTGCTGGCTACAAACCTAGGCTTGCCCAGAGCGGGTTATATGAAGGGCCGGGCGGCTCTTTTTGTGCCCGTCGTCTGGTTACAGCACATGCTGTAATGTCTTTTGCCAGTCATGAACAATATGAATGTCAAAATGAATGCCTGTTCATCACTAATTAAAAAACAAAACAAAACAAAAAAAAACACCAGATTGATAATTGTGACATCACCAACTTTCGCATTAGCAACATGTCCTAAACATGTCACCATACTGACCTATACCGGATTTCTGTCATCAGTACAGGACCTACTCACACAGGTTACTGAAAATGTGAACATCCAATGGTTTGTAGGAATGGGTTAATACAAGCTAAAACATTCAGTTCAATAATGTATTAATAATAATAATAATAATAATAATAATGCGAAAGGAAAACAGAGCTGAAGCTCAGGTCAGGTATGGCCTTGCAGAACAAGTGGTCCTCACTGCATTTAGCTTGATTTAGCAATGCAGCATAAATATGGCATGATTTAATCTGCCAAAAAAACAAGAATAAAAGAAAGCATGGGTTAGTGCAGAAGCCAGGTTTAAATAACTTCCACATGTCTTTGTCCTTTTCACATCTTAATATCCGCTGAAGATCTATAAAATGCACACTGGTCATTCATATCCTAAATGAGCCTTCAGCCTTAAAAAATACATTCAAAATACATCAGAAACTTGAGCCTTCAGACACACTGAGAACTTTTCAAGTTTCTCATTAATATTCATTCTGAGAACAGTAAAACCAGACAAAATGCATAGCATTTTCTTATTTAAAAAAAAAGCTATTTTTTTATTAGTTTATTAGTAAAATGTAAATTGTCCTGAAGTTTGAAGGAATGTTTTCTGATGAGAGACAACAACAACAACAACAACAACAACAACAAAAAGCTGACCTAACAGCATGCAGGGTATACAGAGCATTTTCTCCAGGGTTTGGGTTTTTTTTTTACCCCAAACCTGCAAACATATCCAAATTTTATACATCATTATAATAACCATCTTTTTTTCTTGATTAATTGGTGATTTTTACTTGTAATAAAAATCCATCAACTAGATGGTGCCGTGTAAAACGAAGATAAAATAAAAGAGTGTTTTTAACATGACTTTAAATTACGTGTCACATATGTGGGGTGTTGATGTGAACAGAATCTTTGCTGTCATTTCTTTATAGATTGGTTTTATTAATTCATTTATAAAGCCTAAAGGCCCGTTACTCATTCTAAATCACAATGCAGTTCATAGTCTACCACCATTAGCTCTCTGTTTTAGATTTATATGTGATGAAAGAGTTCACATCCTGATGATCGAAGCTGACGCTCTTCATGGTTTCCATGAGCATGTAAAGGGAAGGAGGGCTCTTCAAGCCAGCCAAGAAGAGAACGTGCCTCGTAGGGTGTGAAAACCACCAAACCGTACAAAGTTTGTTAGAATTGATGGAAGGGTCTAAGTCTCTTTTAGTCAACAAACTTCTCAAGCAGTCAGAGTACTGTGCTGCTGCAGTATAGAAAAACCCAACAGATTATAGAGTGAATCACAACCGGTAGACAAATCGCTCAGTGGAATGAGAGGACTTCTTTGACTTTATGAAGGTTATGAATATCATTATTTTGTGATTACATAATCACAATACTAACAAGGTATTATCCTAGCTGAAATTATTCCATAATTTGCATTCCTGCATGAACAAACACACAAGTCATGGTGTTCTGACAACAATACATAAAAGCTCAATATTTCAGAATGCATCATGTTGCACACGCCGAGGAGAGCATCAAGTCGTGTTTTTTTTTTGTTTTGTTTTGGTTTTTTTTGAGATTTCTCACAAGCCACTGTACCTGGCAGTCTGAAATTTCATATGCTGATAAAGATGGAGTTATTATCGTGAAAAGGACATATTAATGATAATATTGATATGTTGTGAGTATTAACTCATCATGTTTTATCTAAAACCACTAGGGGACACTAGGAAATGTAGTAATCCCGGCTTTGTGATCGCTGTTGTAATGCCCCGTTGGTACATGTCTGGAAACATATTCTTGCTGCCTCACAGCTCCAAGGCTCCCAGGGTCGATCTTGAGCTCGGCTTACTATCTTTGTGGAATTTCTGTGCAAGCATATGTACATACATCAGCCACTTTAATAGGAACACCTCTACAACGTCTACAGTTTTGCAGTCATGTGGAGCAGCAGCACAGTGCATGAATGTGCAATCCAGGTCAGGAGTTAAAGGGGCGGTCGGTGATTCTGGAGAAAGATTGTTGATATTTGAACTCAACAGTTAAACGTATACACGCATGCCTTCAGTGCACCTTCAGAAGCTCTGTCCCCAAATTCATGGACGTGTATTGCCAAGGCAAGGACACTAACAATGACACTCCCATCTCACGAACAGATCTTGACCTGTATCGGCATGATTTTTTTCTGTTCTGCTGCTGCTGCATGATTCCCTGATTACAGAACTGCATGAGGTGTTCCTAATAAAGTGGATGGAGAGTGTATATTTACAATGAATTGCCATGGTCATAGCCATTCACTACCAATACAGTACCTAACTGCACACAGGTAAATGTCTTGTTTTTATTTGAATAAACGAAGCTTATTTTTTTTAATTTTGTGTCGTGTATTGCTCTCGTATCAGGACGTGCATCGTTTCTCTGTATCCGTGCCACCACCTGTGAATGATTGTTGATGACTTGCATAATTACAGCTATGTCCAGTCTGCTTCTCTAATTTATGTTGCACTTTTAAAGTTTTAATTTGACTCACCCATGTATTTAACTTTTTTTTTAATATATAAAATGTATTAATTTTACCATGTAGTGTTGTTTTGATTTGATTTGAGAACTGCGTATTCACCAAAAAGATGTTTCTAATATAATACTATCCTTGAGATTTTTGCCAAAACGTTCGTCATTTTCTTGATGGAGGAAAAAATAATCTGTAAAGCTATTTCTTTACTTGTGCAGTAAGCTGTAAGGCAGTATGCAGCTTCTGCAGTGGCCACTGATAATTATTTAGACTGCTGAACAAGAAATAATCAAAATGATTCCCATGTATTTCATATTCAGTTTCTAGAGCCTTATGGTTATCCCTGAGTCATAGTAGTTAATTATATATACCGTATTTTTTTTTTTTTTATAAACCTTGACTGCATGGTGATGATGTAGGTCTGAGCTGGTCAACTTACGTAACGCTTGAAGTGCTTTCAGTCCAGGCACGGTCTTAAGCATGTTTGAAGTGTATTTGGATGGTTATCAGATATATTTGGGTTATGATTAAATTAAATACAGGTCATTATGAACTTTGTGTTCATATGACTGAACATTTGAAATATATGCAATAAATTGTGAAATTTCTTAATTCATTTAAATTTGTCTGAGTTTTCTGTTGACTAAATGGAAGTCGGGAGATTTCAGTGACTTTATGAGTTATTAAACCTTAACATGTGTGGCAGTCCCAGTAATATTAACAGGTTTAGTGCTGTAGAAGCAAACAGTAAAAAAAAAATAAAAATAAAAAATAAAAATATGCTAGTACATATAAAATGGTAAAAATAATTTACTGTGAAATAAACACAACCCCTATGAGGAAAAAGAGCATTTTGAGGACTTGTGCAGGATGTACAGTTTCCTTTTAACCCTAGAAATTTTTACCAGTCATTGAAATAACTTTGGTATACCCACTTATTCATCATGGCTTTTGGATATTCTGTAATTTATAGCACCAGTTATTAACCATGAATGTATTAGTAGTAATAAATTAGACATTTGTCACGATACCAAAATATTGAGAAGAAACCAGGTGGATGCATTCATTACTTGTCTGTGTGTGGTTTACGTCACTGCACACACTTCATTAGCTGGAATGTGATTTGCTAAAGGAAATGACATCACCCTGTTAAAATATAGAACTGAAAGACGCTTCTGGAATCAAAATTTTAAAAAGTACCAAAGTTTCAATGCGTCATGCATCCTTAATACTGACATTCGTCAGCTACGAAGATTGTTGTGAAGGTGAGCAGATTTCAATTACTCATGTCAGTTCAATTTTATTTGTATAGCGCTTTTAACAATGGACATTGTCACAGAGCAGCTTCATGGAGGTTTATAGATTCCAATTAAGAGCTTATTAATCTATAAATGTGGTGATGGTTGCAAGGAAAAACTCCCTGAGACGACAAGAGGAAGAGATCTTGCGAGGAACCAGACTCCAAAGGGAACGCATCCTCATTTGGGTGACACTGGATGGTGCCATTAGAACTAGCTCACTTCTAACCATGTGATATATGGTCCAAATACGAATAAAGTCCTTGTAGATTTCAGAAAATGTACTACAAAGGTAAGTAAATATGGTTAGGTTTAGGGCATGAAGCATTTCCTGTTCTGGGTTGATCTTTTCTGTGCAGGAAGAATTTTGCATGTTCTCTTGTGTGGGTTTCCTCTGGGTATTTTGTGTATTTCATAGCACACAGACATGTAGATTAGGTCAACTGGCCACTCTAAATTGCCCATAGATGGGAACACAAGTGTGAATGGTTGTTCATCTCTCTGGTAGCCCTGAGACCTGTCCCAATCTCCCACCTCTCTCCTAAAATTAGATGGGATTGGCCTCAGCTTCCCCATGACCCACAATGGATAAGTGGCATAGAAAATGGATGGACAGAGTAGGTGACAGTTCTCTGGCTGAAAAGCACCATGAAAATGTCAGATTTGTTAGAACTGCTAGGAAGAATATAGCAACTTAAATAGGTACTCTTTTCATCTGTGGTGAGCACTAAGGTATTTCAGCATGCACATCCATGAGCTGGATGGGTTACAACAGCAAAAGACCTGATGTCCCACTCCTGTCAGCCAAGAACAGGAATCTGAGGCCATCATGCACACAAAACTGGGCGGTTGATGATTGGAAAGGGGGGGGGATCACCTTTTCGTTTTCTATTTTTGTTTGTTTAAAAAAAAAAAAAACTGTCTGTGCTTGCTCTGAGTGTGCTTTTCATCTGAGTAATGAACTGGATCTAAGACGTCACTGATGTTTCACTTACATTGGGATTCAAACCCATGAAGGAGCCCGCAGTCTCACTGATGAACTCATGTAACAGTGGCAGTTTGAGGCAATGCTTTTCTTTTTTTTTTTTTTTCCCAATCACATTTTCCTTCTTTCCTGTTCTTGTGTGTTATTTATTCATGTATCCCTATTACTCTTATTTACTCACTGCTTATTTGTCCAGTCTTGGCGTGACCCTCTCAGCATTTCACGATGCACTGTCCTGTTTATAACAGTGAACCTGACAAATTCAATTAAACCTTTCAGTTAGGGCTGGGCGATATATCGCTAAATTATTGTATAGGAATATGACCATTCAAATCATCCGCCAACTGTATATCTGTATTATGATTTAGCAGAGACATCAGCTTTCCTCCAGAAATTAACAGATAGCTGCAGGGTCTTTACCACATGAATGCAACAATGAAGAGTCTGTATAACGTAGCATGATATGTAGCTTAAAAAACTTTTAGGTCAAGCTTAAAAAACTTTTAGATCTAATATATTACAATCTTACTGCTTAACCCAAAACTGCAGTGAGCAGGAAACACATATGGAAAACAAGGACAAAACACCGGAAACAAAAGCAAAGCACATAGGGTTAGAGTTCCGTAGCAAAGAGCAAAACACAGCATGCAAGAGCAGCAATAGAGCTCACAAACAATTGCCCTGTGCTGGGAGCACCGTGTGTTTATAACAGGTTTATGACAGGTGTCCAACATCTCAGCGCATCGGTGTTCTTTTGTCACTAAGCATTATGTCAAAAAATATGTCTTCCCCAAAAAAAAAAAAAAAAAAAAAACAAAAAAAAACAAAACAAATATCATTTTTAGGTCATAGCGCCCAGCCCTGTTTGAAATCCTTGATCCTATCTTTGTAAGATTTTGATACCATTTTATATGCATATGAAAATCTAAAGAATTTTAAACAACCAAATAACTTTACAAATTACATAATAAGGATTGTCTTTTATATGAAAAAGTGCATACTTGTTCTTTATATAAAAGGAATTACAGAAAGAAATGCATCTATCAAACAAAAAGTTCTGTAAATATACACTTTAAATTAATGTTGCCTGATGACTATAGTGAATTACATCGTGTGTTTGTGAAGTCTCTTCATACTGCCTAGCAGACTGTACACTGGGCTTCCTCCTCAATAACGTCATGGTGAGTGCTTTGCCAAGGAAGAGCTTACTGAGACCAGTCTCTGTGCGTTATATTAAGCAACAAGGAGAGTTATGTCTTTAAGTTGTCCAGCGGGGCCATAAGTAGCTGCAGTTCTTTAAAAGTACTGCCATGTCGACCAACTTGCTCTGCACGATTCTTCACTACATTATTGAGGTTCTTCAGCTGCTTAAAGCACATCTTACACTTCTGAAACCTGGAGGAAGTCAGGGAACAAGTATGTACACATTCACATGCCTATTGTACAAAAGAAAGTATGGTACAGTAGACCATGAATTATTACATACCGTATATCTTCTAATAATGGCCTGTCTCTTATTGACGCCCGTTTCCAATAAACGCTGGGTTAAAAACATGTCACGACAAATAGACGCCGGTCTCCAATAGACGCCGGTCTGTAGGAAACGCCCATGTCCAAATCCCCAGAATCATAGTCAGTAATCAGGCAGGATAACCGAGGGGCGGGCGCACGCACGCACGCTCTCTCTCTCTCTCTCTCTCTCTCTCTCTCTCACACGCGCGCACACACACACACAGACTCACTCTCTCTCTCTCTCTCACTCTCACACACACACACACACACACACACAGACAGACTCTCTCTCTCTCTCTCACTCACACGCGCGCACACACACACACAGACTCACTCTCTCTCTCTCTCTCTCACACACACACACACAGACAGACAGACTCTCTCTCTCTCTCTCTCTCTCTCACACACGACGGCGGTTAGGCAATGCATCGCTTCCATGCGCGCGTGTCAGTCTATTTATGGTCCATGACTGATTGACGGCAGATGCGAGACACCTGAGGATGATCAGGTGTGAGCTCACAGTTGG
>JAQMCW010168090.1:0-11212 GCA_030068335.1 Chrysichthys cranchii
CAATGTGGAAGTAACAATAACTCACTTTTGAAAATTTCCTCATTCCGACTCATTATGCCAGCACGGGTCACAAATATTCCTACAAGCAAAAATATGGAGCCAGAATAGTGCCATATATACTTGTATGTGTACTTTTCAATTTACCCCTTGTAAAGTCACACTTGCGCACACAAATCATTTTGGCACTAACTTGCCTAGAGCATTGAATTGGTGGATATGCGAACAAATATCATTTTATATCCACCAATCAGATTAATTCATTTTAAAAATGAATTAATCTGATTGGTGGATATGCAAGCAAATATTTTTCTGCCAAAGCGCTAGGGAAGTTTGTGCCAAAATGATTTGTGTGCGCAAGTGTGAATTCGCACTCGCAGGTTGGTATTTGCAAGCGCGCTTGGATTCCTGAACGCAGTTTCAAGATTTGCACTACAGGTTTTGTATTTGAAAACCATTCTATCATTGTAAAAAAAAAATTGCATACAAATACACATCACTTGATGCACATTTCTGTTCAGTATTTTGTAAATACAAATTGTTTTCAGTGCGAGCAAACTTCTTTTTACGGGTGCACATTAAAAAGTATACATACAAGTGTATATATGGCACTATTCTGGCTCCATACAAAAATATTACAATAACATTGTTGGCACTATAAAAACCTTTCAGAAAATCTAAAAAATAGAGAAAACTTGAAAGACTGAATTATAACATACAGGAAACATTTTGATAACCTAAAATTTTTAGCTAGACCAGAGCTCTTAGCAATTGTTTCTTCTGTCAGCAATACAGAAGAATTGAGGGCAGTTGTATTTCATCATGTATCAGTTGTAGCATTAGAAATAGCTGTGATCTATGCGGTTGTGGTCACTGGAGTGCAAGTGTTTGCTACTGTTGTGTTTGCTGGATCTTTAGTCTAACTATCAAGACTGAAAGATAAACACTGTTTAAACAAGAGCAGCATGAAGTACAGCAACAAAGAAGACTTAATATTGGTTACTTTGATTGCTGAGGCACAATCATGTTAAAATAATTATTTTTGTTTAACCCACCATTTGTAGTGTTAATGAACGGTGTAAGTAGTGAGGTTCCAGTAGTTGTGGTTGTAGTGTTCACTTCAGAAGTATTTGTTGGTATCTGGGTTCCTGAACAAATGAGACAGCAACAGAAATACCTTTACACAAGAGAAGCATGTGGTACAACAACCAGAAACACATTTTACAATGGTTATTTTGATCAGGTACAGTGGAACAAAGTTTCAAGCCCCACTGTAGGTTGTGTAGTTATATTTTGTGTTAATTATGTAAATCCCTGTCCTCCCTCCTGTTGGTGGTGTTGTAGTTGCATTTGATGTCAATGTGTAAGTTACTAGGAAAAAGACAGAGTGAGCCAAAGAGACCTTCAACTGAAAAAAAAAATACAATCCCTAGAATATTACAAGATTATGGTATCATTGCAAGAATCCAGATAGGAAATAAATCATCTGGCATACCAGATCTTCCATGATAATAGATCAGGATAGATAAAAATAAATAAATAAATAAATAAATAAATAAAAACACTAAAAGTAAACTGCATACATGTGTCAGTACAGTTTAGATCAGTACAAAAATTATGCTAGAGCTCTTTCCTTGAATTAGACTGACCATATGAATTCAGGTAAATTATGTATTCCTTAACCAATCAACAATAGCCTGCTGGTATTTTGGCAGCCTAAAAGCAGTATAAAACATTTTAGGAAAGTGAAGGTTTTGATATTTTGTAAATTTGAACACTGGAGTCCTACAGCACCAGAGGGTGATTTTCAATGAAGTTATAAAATAAACTGCATTTTTCAGTTCATTCAGATTTTATTTTTCAGCAAAAACAACACTTACGTGCTGCATAATTTGCAGTTATGCAAACTGCATATTGCAGTTCCCTCTAAAAGTAGTGGAACTGAAAGGCCAATTCTTTTCATTTTTAACTTCCAATTCTTTCTGTGGCAGAATAGTTTGCATCCTGTAGTATGGCCTCTATATTTCCTTTGTCAAAGTATTTTTTGAAAGATGGTCATGATATCTTCACCCCTGCCCTCTAGAGGCTGATTTGTTTTTTTTTCTTCACAGTTCTCAGTGTTTTGTCATCAGCTGCTGTTGTTTCTTGGCTAACCTATTTTATGTCTGGTTGATAGTACACCACTGGTTTTATTCTTTTTTAGGACATTAGAAATTGTTCAGTTGGCTCCCCCCCCCCCTTTTTTTTTTTTTTTAATTTTCCCTCATATCAAGAGTACTATTCTGGCTCCATACAAAAATGTTACAGTGACAGTGTTAGCACTATAAAACCTTTCAGAAAATCTAAAGAAATAGAGAAAACTTGAAAGACTGAATTATAACACACAGGAAACATTTTGATAACCTAAAATTTTTAGCTAGACCAGAGCTCTTAGCAATTGTTTCTTCTGTCAGCAATACAGAAGAATTGAGGGCAGTTGTATTTCACCATGTATCAGTTGTAGCATTAGAAATAGCTGTGATCTATGTGGTTGTGGTCATTGGAGTGCAAGTGTTTGCTACTGTTCTCCTTGCTGGATCTTTAGTCTAACTACCAAGACTGAAAGATAAGCACTGTTTAAACAAGAGCAGCATGAGGTACAGCAATAAAGAAGACTTAATATTGGTTACTTTGATTGCTGAGGCACAATCATGTTAAAATAATTATTTTTGTTTAACCCACCATTTGTAGCATTAATGAAAGGTGTAAGTAGTGAGGTTCCAGTAGTTGTGGTTGTAGTGTTCACTTCAGAAGTATTTGTTGGTATCTGAGTCCCTGAACAAATGAGACAGCAACAGAAACACCTTTACACAAGAGAAGCAGGTGGTACAACAACCAGAAACACATTTTACAATGGTTACTTTGATCAGGTACAGTGGAACCTCTGGTCACGAAAGCCTCCGAAGACGAACTAATCGGTTCCAGACCACAGAATCCGCCAAGATTTTGCATCTGGTCATGACCACATAATCGGGTGCCAAACAAACACAGCCCCAGCCATTTTCCCCTTACACTTAGTACTCGCCAGTGTTTGCCCATTTTCTATTTGCGTATTGTACAATTGCATATTGTGCACCTAACAAAGATGTATGCATCCCTTTAATCGGTCAGATGTGCATTCATCGGCTGTACGGTAACCTCCACCCCGCCCATCTTCCTCCTCACTTCCTTAATGCCAGAAGTTGACTCATTCAAGGTTAGTTTTCTTGGTTGTTTACAGTAAGTTTTTGTATAATCAAGGATTGTTCAAACTTTTATTTTTTTTTTCCTGTGCTTAAAACTCATTAAAAAAAATCTTCACAGCATTTTTTCACTGTATTTCTATGCATTTTTGCTCTATAAGCCTTCATTATAGGTCCCAAGAAAGTAATAGTAAGAAGCCTAAACATACAACAGTTGAAATAAACGCAAAACATGAGAATCGTCACCATATTCCTCTGCCACCACTTCACACAGGCTCCGTGGCACAAACATTCAGTTCCTGTCAAGCACTCATGGTGTTCAACGCATTTTTTCGTTGTGTTTCTCTGCATTTTTGCACTATAAGCCTTCATTATGGGTCCCAAGAAAGTGAAAAGTGGAAATGGTAGTGAGAGTAAGAAGCCTAAGCATATAAAAGTTGAAATAAGAAATAATTGCTAAACATGAGAACTGCCATCATATCGCTCCGCGACCGTCCACCTACACCAACAACTACATATCCACCACAAAGGGAATGTGCATTAAAATCATCTGTTTATTTCATTTAGTTTTATTTTTCTATAATCAAGGTTATTTTAATTTTATTCTATCTTTTATTGCCACACATAAACCCATAATCTCGTCTTGACTCGTCTTCTCCTGCTTATCCGGAAAGGCCGGGTCGCGAGGGCAGCAGCTTCAGGAGGGAGGCCCAGACCCTCCTCTCCCCAGCCACTTCCACCAACTCCTCCGGGGGGACCCCAAGGCGTTCCCAGGCCAGCCTCGAGACATAGTCTCTCCAGCGTGTCCTGGGTCTTCCCCGGGGCCTCCTCCCAGATGGGCATGCCCAGAACACCTCCCTCGGGAGGCATCCAGGGGGCATCCTGACTAGATGCCCTTGCCACCTCAATTGGCCCCTCTCAACATGGAGGAACGGCGGCTCTACTCCGAACTCCTTCCGGATGTCCGAGCTCCTCACCCTATCTCTAAGGCTGAGCCCGGCCACCCTATGGAGGAAACTCCTTTTGGCCGCTTGTATCCGCGATCTCGTTCTTTAGGGTCACTACCCAATGCTCGTGACCATAGGTGAGGGTCGGAACATAGATGGACCGGTAAACAGAGAGTCTTGCCTTACGGCTCAGCTCCCTCTTCACCACAACAGACTGGAGCAGCGTCTATCGTATCGTATCGTATCGAACAGGACCAGTGAAAAAGTGCAGCCCTGGCGAAGTCCAACACACACTGGGAACAAGTCCGACTTATTGCCATCTATACGGACCAAGCTCTGACTCCGACAGTACAGAGACCGCACGGTCCTCAACAGAGGGCCGACCACCCCATACTCCCAGAGCACCCCCCAGTGGGCACCCCGTGGTATGCCTTCTCCAAATCCACAAAACACATGTGGGCTGGTTGGGCGAACTCCCATGCTCCCTCCAGCACCCTCCTTAGACTCATAATACACTTTAAAAATATGTTTTTGAGGGCTGAAACACATTAATTGTATTTATATTCATTTCAATGGGACAAATTTATTTGGGTCGCAAACAAATCGGTTCATGCACAAAGTCTCGGAACAGATCAAGTGACCAGAGGTTCCACTGTATACAAAACCACGCAAAAAATATCATACTCTGATATCCCAACTATTGTAGTATTAGCAGTAGCTGTGATCAGTGGGCTCATACCAGTTTTGGTGGAATTGTTTGCTACTGAAGTAGCTGTTAGATTCATGATCCCATTACCTTTGACACAGAATGAAAGTGAAATACCTTTTTACAAGAGTACCATACAATGAGTTTCTGTACTGTAACATTAGCAATAGCTGTGACCAGTTGAGCAGTGGTAGCTGTGGTAATCATGTTTACTATTGGAGAATTCCTAGATATTTGATTACTAAACCTTTAACCCAGAGGGAGAGAAAAACAATAAAATTAAATACTAATAATTATTTTTTAAAAATCATTGTTTTAAAAACATGCCTTAGTGGGTTACAGCAAACCAACACATACTGGTGACTGACCAGACATAAACAGATCCTTATGTTTCCTTACCGGATGTTAAATTTGTGTTCATAACAGCAGTTGGGGGAACTGAAATAGGTAGTGTAGTTATATTTTGTGTTAATGATGTAAATCCCTGTCCTCCTGTTGGTGGTGATGTAGTTGCATTTGATGTCAAGGTGTAAGTTACTGGGGAAAAAACACAGAGTGAGCCAAAGAGACCTTCAACTGAAAAAATAAAATACAATCCCTAGAATATTACAAGATTATGGTATCATTGCAAGAATCCAGATAGGAAATAAGTCATCTGGCATAGCAGATCTTCCATGATAATAGATCAAGATAAATAAAAAATGTAAAAATGTAAAAACAAACAAACAAACAAACAAATAAATAAATAAATAAAAACCACTATAAGTAAACTGCATACATGTGTCAGTACAGTTTAGATCAGTGCAAAAATTATGCTAAAGCTCTTTCCTTGAATTAGACTGACCATATGAATTCAGGTAAAATATGTATTCCCTAACCAATCAACAATAGCCAGCTGGTATTTTGGCAGCCTAAAAGCAGTATAAAACATTTTAGGAAAGTGAAGGTTTTGATATTTTGTAAATTTGAACACTGGAGTCCTACAGCACCAGAGGGTGACTTTCAGTGAAGTTATAAAGCAAACTGCATTTTTCAGTTCATTCAGATTTTATTTTTCAGCAAACACAACACTTACGTGCTGCATAATTTGCAGTTATGCAAACTGCATATTGCAGTTCCCTCTGAAAGTAGTGGAACTGAAAGGCCAATTCTTTTCATGTTTAACTTTCAATTCTTTCTATGGCAGAATAGTTCGCATCCTGTAGTATGGCCTCTATATTTCCTTTGTCAAAGTCAAAGACCCCTGCCTGTTTTGGGTTTTTTCTGCCTGCCAGAGGCTGTTTTGGGTTTTTTCTTCACAGTTCTAACAGTGTTTTGTCATCAGCTGCTGTTGTGTCCTTGGCTAACCTATTTTATGTCTGGTTGATAGTACACCACTGGTTTGATTCTTTTTTAGGACATTAGAAATTGTTCAGTTGGCTATGCCTAGTGCATGTGCAATGGTGCTGATTTAATTTTCCTTTTTTTTAAATTTTCCCTCAAATCAAGAGTAGACATTCAGAATTAACTATTTAAATAAGCAATCTAACCAGGGCACACCTTGACAACAGGAAACACCTGTCAGTCGCATGTTCCAATATTTTTTCTCACTTGTTGTTTAACAAATATAGGGTGATTATCGGGACATGAAAACTGAAATTCTGATCTATCATCTCATATTCATCTTTTGATCTCAAAACCAAAAGTCCTTGGTTTATACAAAAACCATTTGCAAAAACAATATTATTAGCCTTGCTGTTCCAATACTTTCAGAGTTGGGCTGGATTTGTTTTGAACCTATAGATTCTACACTAATGAAAGTACGTATAATGACTATATTCTTTCTTTATTCCTTTGGATTTGTCTGTGGTTCTCTCTCTCGCTCTCTCGCTCTCTCTCATAAACACTCACTCATTCTTTTCTTTACTGAAGTCTGAAACTAGTCATGGATAAAAACCAGTCCGACAGGTTGTCTAAGTTTCATTCAGGTTATATGAACCATTGTGTTTCCTTACAAGTTTCAATTGCAAGGCATTTGTACAATAACTAACAGGAAAGAATACCACCTGTTGACGCACTATACAATAATTAAATGTTTTCCTCTTTACTAACACAATGACATGCAACTAAAACCACACGACCAATTCTGTAATACATTTAACAAATATAAAAAGAAGGATGACCACTTCTTATAAGAAAAGTGGTGGCATAACAGAACCTTACTTAATAAGCACCAATTCATAATTTTATAGTATCATTTTATGTTTGAAAGCAGACAAATCACTTCTGCTCTTTGTTCTATATATGTACAGTATGATTTTTTTATCTGACATTTGGAAGAGAATTTTCCATTAGATCTCATTTAGTGTGTTTCTCATTCATGCATTAAAACTGCTCTGATGTGAACATCAAAATAATACAACTCTAAAATGCTTTAAAATGTGTTGCATTGTGGACTGTTGATGTATGATGTTTTGTCTTACCTAAGTGAGACAGGAGGAATAAGACAGAGAGTAAAACATGGTCCAAAATCTTCTGTGGCCTGCAATGCAACACAAAGAGGCTTGTACTCACCATCCTTCTGCAACAGAGATGGACACTATGAATTAAACACTGTAATTAAATTACAAATCTTTTTTTTTATTTTAAACTTTGCAGCTGTTGATATTTTGGACATTTGGACATTACGTATTGTAAAGCTGCTTTGCGACAATGTCTGTTGTTAAAAGCACTATACAAATAAAATTGAATTGAATTGACTTGAATTTTGCAAAAAAAAATGACTATATAAGATTTTTAAACATATTTATTCATTTATTTATTTGGGGTTTCTGCTATGTGTCAGAATTGCAATTTAAATGTGACATTGAGCTAAATTATTGCTGAACATTTAAATATTAAACCCATTTAACCACCATATATGGAGAATACATGAAAATATATACATGTTGCAAAAAAATATAAAGGTGGTTAAACTTAGAAACAAAAGGTCACATGCTGCCTTAAAAATAAGAGCAAACTCACTTTGAAGATAATCTTTGTTTCAACTCAAAAAGTTAATTTGTAGAAGTTGTTTACCTAATGATTATTTATTGTTTCAACTTGATCCTATGATTTAAAACCAACTATGTTACATTATCTATTCAAGAAAACTCACTTTATTTTGTCAAATAAACATACAACTCCTCACTATTCATGTTAAGCCACAATTTCACGTTAAGTTAACTTCAGTTATATTCATATCATATGCCATTTTAACTTAAGAGTGCTAATGTTTTTCAATTATTATAACTTAGATTTATTTCTTGTCTTGTGTAATAATGGCAAGTTTTCCAGCTTCATTAAACCTGATACTGAATGACTTCTGAAAAACAGCAACTCCTCTGTATAATCCTCCTCCCCTTTTGTTTTTTTTTTTTAGATTTTTCCATTTAATTTATAACTTACAGACATGAGTTTAATGAATACTGACAACCCAGGCAAAAGTCACAAGTAGTCAAGACAATGGATTCCTTTAAGTTTAATTTTTCTAAATGTTTGTGTCAAACATACTTGTGTACATATTAAACTAAAAAATGTGATAACTAATAGGATATTCAAGCGTTTAAGATATAAAATTGTATTACCAAATTAACTAAATTACACCCTACAGGTAATATTAGACCTACTAATATTTATTATTTATATAAATTATGGTATAACGTGTGAACAGTTCAATTCCTTTTTGTTACAAAAAAAAGTAAACGTTCCTAAGAGGGAAAAGAGACTTATTAAAAGGTTACGAGAGGGAAACCTTCAGTAAATAATAAATAGTGATAAAGCAAACACTGCCATATTAACCACAAGCCTATCTTGACCACACCTAAAATGAGGTCAGCAGCCCAACCAACTGAGTATAGAAAATATTACATCTAAGCACAGTGATCCGTTTTATTAAAACATGTCGGGTTTTTATTATTATTATTATTATTATTATTATTATTATTTTTTACATTTGGCTAGGGTTAGGTGTGTGCATGAACCCGAGTCCCGAGTGAGGGGAGGGTTGGGCGTGCGGCTAGCAACCTCACCCTGTAGAATGCACTTAGCCATGGAAATGTCAACCGAGCCCCGTGAGGGCCGCTCACCCCCTGTGTACCCAGCCGGCGTGACAGGACCGACAGAGACAGATGTCGAACTGGGCACACACGCACAAAGTGGCTAAAGTAGCTTTTTAAATAATGGGTGGCAAGTCTTCTGTTGTTCCACCCTGTAATTACTGGAAACTTAATTAATTAAAGAAAATAACAGCCAAATTAAAACTTACTAAGAAGAGTAAACACTAGTATAAAGAACCCCACGGTTGTAGCTATAGCTACTCCTCAAAAGCCACGGTCATAACTAGCTCCTAATATCCACTAAAGCACCCACGCGTTCGCATTCAGGACACACAAAATGTAATATGACGAACCAGCAAGAGCTACTTTGCTGGATTTCATTCTAATAAATTCGTAAATCTATAGCGAATGAACTTATATTATTAGTTTGTATCAGAATGACGTAGGGTGGGACTAAATAAATGTTGTAGACGGTAAGTGTTCCGAGCTTGAAAGTGTAAGAGCAGCCAGTACCTTGGATTCAGACCTCTGCGAGCAGCATGTTGGCCAGCGGTTGTATTGTCACGTGCGAAAGCGGGATTTTCGCCATCCACGGACGGACGGTGTTTTCCGTCAGTAACCCATCTTCTCCCAGCCATTAGGTTCAGCTGTGTAAGTGGATCCAGCCCCTTTACTTAAATGAAACGATAAAGGTTTATGTCCACGAATAAATCACGCGTCAACGTTCCTTTGGAAAGGGATGAACCTGCCTCGGCTGCGGCAGACTGCCTGTACAACACAACTGCTGGCATATCCCGCCTCTTTCTCCTGAAACTCTTTCTACACACCCTGTCACGCAATGGCTTAAAAAATCTTCAGAATTGCTCCAAGTTTTCATTGGGCAAACCTCCTGTGAACTATTGTGCACACTGGTTATTCAGGTGAAAGATAAATCGGCTTACTCTGAAAACTATTTTAATAAATCTTTTTTTTTCTGATTCCAGAGACACAGGTACATTAATAAACTTTACTTCTGACCTAAAAAAAAATAATAAAGCGAATGATTTAACGTCATCTGGATTAACGTCAGGTGGATCCACCCATATCTGTCATTTATGCACGCCCTACCCAGCCGTTTTTCATGCTTTGTCAGCCTTATTATTTACAGAATTCTAAAAGCGTAAAGAATATGTAAAGACAATACATTATTACTCCCCTCAGGGTGATACCTGGTTGTATTTTAATTACACGTGCCTGTGAATTAGCCTAATGATTTGTGTTATGTGCAGTAATTTTGGGTGTAAACGTTCTCCTAGGAAATCTAGATGGAAATATAGTTGGCCATCGCTTTACACATAAAAAAAAAAAAAAAAAAAAAATATTTGATGAATGTAATAATAAATGTGTGCCATTGTGAGAGGCCAGACTGTAGATGGTTAGTGATAGTGCGTATGTGCTGAAGAAGGAAGAAAGGAATGCAACCGGACCTGTTCAGTTTCACATAATGAAGTTATTACCGACGTTATGGTTCTATATCTAGCTACAAGTTCTTCAGAGAATAAATCAGAGTGCGTCAGCTTGTACGTAGTACTTTACTGCCCTAAATATTTCATGGGGTTTCTGGGCGAAGAGGATCTAAGTGATTCTGCCTCACATTTATGGCTCTCTGTACACAAGGAAACTTTTGTTATCTTCTCACAGCTAGAAGACATAGAAGATTTGATTCAATTGTTTACCAGGATATGAGTTATGGCATCTTCCATCTGGGCATCCTATAAATTTATCACTATATTACTGTTAGTATAATATATTATTTTCCAGAATTCTGTAATTGCTTTACTGTTGCAAGGTTTTGACTCACTTATCAAAAGCAAAAAAATATATAGTTTTTATTTATTTATGCATTCAGTTTACATGGAGATAAAGTTCAGTGATTCCATGGATTTCAGCTTGGTCAAAGAACCTCAGTGAGAAATTCCATTCCAATCCATTCCCACTTTATTTATAAAGCACATCTAGAACAACCGAGTTGCTGCCTAAGTGATGTACAATCAAAATCACAAACACACATTCACATATACAATACAAATACACATAAAACAACAACAACAACCATAAGACATACAACTCACCCTAAAAGATAAAGAAAACAGATATATTTTAACACGAGATTTAAAAACAGAAGAGATGGAGCCAGCCTAACATCTAAAGGCAGCTTGTTCCAAAGCTTGGGAGCCATGATTGAAAAAGCTCTATCCCCTCTGAGCTTCAGCCGAGTTTTCGGAA
>JAQMCW010168142.1:2500-11209 GCA_030068335.1 Chrysichthys cranchii
GAACGAGCATATCCATCTTCACAAACGCAATTAAAGATAGATAAAAAAATCGTAAAGAAAATTTAAAACTGGGGGCAGTAAAGGAAAGGTTTGACGATACTGTATAGTTAATTTGAATGTCCTTTCAGTTACATCCCAAAGGGATGAAAACTTTCGCCTCTGACACACAGTCACCATATTTATTTTCTGTCATGATAAAATGACATTTATAGATGAATGTAATCTGCTCTAATGCACCATACATACATGGCAGAATCTCAGCTCAGACATTTTTAAGCACTCAGAGGAATGTACCACGTCATTTCGCTCTAGCAACCGCGCCCAGTCCTGCGCACCCTGTAGTGCCCAGACTCACCAACAGGAGGCGCTCTTTACCTTCAGCCACCTCATCAGCATCACTACTGTCCTGTGCTTGAGGAAAACTATGACACTGTCTTTATTTAAACATTGTGATTAACACAGGACAGTTCTTTATTTCGTTTTTTCCCTATATGACAGAATAACTTTGCAGACTCATTATGGTTCCTGGAACCTTTTTACTTCTGCGGATCAGGAGCTAGGAACTTGCCA
The DNA here is from genome assembly GCA_030068335.1 of Chrysichthys cranchii. Taxonomy (NCBI): domain Eukaryota; kingdom Metazoa; phylum Chordata; class Actinopteri; order Siluriformes; family Claroteidae; genus Chrysichthys; species Chrysichthys cranchii. Next base: position 3,071 of record JAQMCW010168142.1, read on the forward strand.
TGACGCCGTAATATTCCTGATGGGACAAGCATGAATTTCACAGCGTGAGCCAATCCACTGCCTTTATAAACCTGTGTTTAACTGAAGTGTGTTTCATATCAGGAAATTCAGCTCTTTTCAGTGAGTCAGATCATCGATAAGAATCAACTCTTTAATCTCAACAAATGTTTAATTTTATCCAGTCATATACAACCTCTTATTAAACATACACAGACATGTTATAAAGAAATAAAACCTTGAAATGAAGTAGCTGAGATCATTGCTGCCTCTGATGAGATTTTGTGGATTGTAAGGTTAGCTAATCTAATCTAATCTAATCTAATCTAATCTGACAATGAATAGCAATGTAAATCAAACAGGTGATTAGTGCATTATTTAATTTGTGTTTCATAAGTTAGCTTTAGAAGTTATATTTAGCTATTACTGTTTTCATCAGAACGAAAAAAGAACATGCTATTCAGGCCACGCCCACAAGAGACATCTCAGAGTGGACGTAGCGGTATTAGGATTTTGAATCCTATATGGCCTGAGATGAGGTACAGAACATGAACTCATCCAGTCCTCCTTGTTTTTCTAAGATTCTTCATTCCTTCGGTGTTTGTAAAGTCGAGCTAATATTCGTTCAAAAAAAAAGTCCCGAGGCTTTTCTTCTCCACTCAGTCCACAAACGAACCATAAAAAAGCAAAGCCCTTAAACCCACAGGACGCCACGTTCCTGCTGAGTCGAACGTCCTCATTAGCAATGAAGAGCTGCGGGGACTGACATCGATCCCTCCAGGAAATTACTCCTGAAAAAACCCCTTCCGTATCGATAGAGTCGGGAGTGAGCAGCTCGTTCTTTACAGCTTTTTCATCATTTGAGTGTGTACAACATCAACACGACAAACACACACTGCGCGCGATGTGGCCTTGCAGCCGAGTAGGGACGGCGAATCCAATCCCACAGCCCAGTGTGTGTAAACACGACATTTACGCTGGATTATTCAACACATAGATTCCCCAATCCCCTTGTGTTTGTGCAGGTCATGTTTGAGTCACTCATGTGTAATGAAATGTTTATTATAGGACGCGAAGTGAGACAAATTCCAGATTTAAAAAGCAGGACGTGAATGGAAAAACGACGCGGGTCAAGATCACGTTATTAGCGGTGGAATACCGGCACAGCTTGTGATCAAACAGGCTTCCCAACACTACTACTAAAGCTACTGAGAGCTACATCCACCGCTAGGAAAAGAGTCAAACTCGTTCTTTTTCTTCTTTCTTGTCATTTTTGTTTCTCTCTGTCACATTTTGGACATGACAGTTGATTTTTGAATCAAAAGGGGTTCCTTTGCCCCTAACAAGTCCATTCCTTCTTGTTACTAAGTACATACTTTAAACAGGAAAGAAGCTACTGAAAAAAATGACTTCAGACATCTTGACCTGTTTGGATCAACTCCAAAATCTAATCAGTTCACTTGCTGGTTACGACGATAATTCCACACAAGTCTTTCAAACATCCGACAACTCGTTCTTGAGATATCATGCTAACGACAAACAATCTCACACAAACGGATGACCCGGAAACGTGATTTTGGCAGGTGGTGGGGGTATAATGGTGCGCTGCGGGGCATGATTTCTCGGCACACAATGATTTCTTGGTGCATTAATCCCAATCCAGCCTCGTCTGAGTGCCACAGCCTATCTGAGCACTCTCACTGACCACATGAATCCCTTTATGACTATAATTTACCATTTTATAACAGTTACGTTAAACACGCCATGCTACACTAAAGCTACGACAAAACTATGATAAAAAGAGCAAACCAAAAACGCCTCATCTCATCGACCTCCACTAAACAACCTAGTGGTGTGCGATTCTGTATTGTTACTGAGCACTAACTCTAACTGGGTTTCCTGTTAATTCCTCGCACGTTGCTTACAAATCTGCCGAGAGCTCTGTTTGTGTAGCAGCCTTCTGGATTGTATTAGATTAGTAAAAACTTTCAAGTGAAAAGAGTAAGAGTTTTCCATTTGAGACATGGCCAGTTTCACGGTTTTAAAGCGAGAGACACAGAGCTCATCAGTCAGTGTGTTTAACGTCACTGTGCAAAACAAATTGCTAAACATTTTACACTTTGGCTTGGAAACCTGACATGCAGCTATACTGAATGTCGTGTTTAATCCTCCAGATGGGCATAAGATACGCAGGGAGTGTGGGAATAATGCCGCATGCATTCTCCACGCGCACGCAAAGTCATGAGTCATCTATAAACCCGACCGACCCCTCTGCTTGTAACACATCGCCCTGACGTGGATTATTTTCCTATCACAACATGACACTTCCCATGAAGTCAGTGTAAGAAACCTACCTTTGGTCTTTAGTCACTTACTGATATAATAAAATGATAAAATGTTACAGATGTCCTATGTTATACATCTTGAGTTTAAAAAAAAACCAGCAATGCAGCAATTATGTGACATGATCACATCAACATGGAGCAGAATCTCAAAGAAATCTTTCCAACGCTTTGTGGAATCCACCCCGTAATGATGTGAGGCTGCGCTGATCTGAGAGCTACAGTAGTTTGATATTCCTAATAAAGTGGCCGGTGTGTGTACAGGTCCACTACAGGGCTGTTCGAGGATTGTGAACATCGCATCAGGGTCTGTCAGGTGTTTTGTTTTTTATTTTTATCTTATCTTATCTTGTGCACTTTTGTGACTCCAAAAAGCCCAAAGATCTCATGTGGAGTTTGTCAGAAGGACCTGATGAAACTTGCAGGCTATAAAGGGGAAGAGAAGAAGATTGCGCAGCTTCAGGCAACTCGGTGAAAAGCTTTCAGAGCAGCAAGTCTCGTCCTGCCTGAGTGCACATTCCTGACATGAGGACGAGGAGACGAGGGGGGACAAGAGAACGGTGAAACACTGACAACCTGAGAGAGCGTTACAGGCGTTAACTGCGGAAGTCTCCGTCTCGGATTTCTGCTTCACTTTATCACTGTGTTTCATTCAGACACACAGATGCTAAACTGGAGGCTAGAAGATTATATTACTGTTAACTACAGCAACCTCATAAGCCTGGTACAGTAAAAAAAAAAAGAAAGAAAGAAAAAAAAGAGGAAACAAAAATGTCTTGGCTGATTGAATAGTTTTTACAGAAACAGGAAGTGAGTAGATTTGTCCAGCTTCTTTTAAGTCTGGAAATATTTTCTACTTATTAAATTAAATTATTATTACAATGCTCTGTTACTGAGTTGCATAACTGGATGTGCAACAAAATGGCTGTTTATGTCCAAGTTACACAATTTTCAAACTAAGTCAAAGTAAGCATGGCACCGACAGGTGTTTTAATAATTAAAAACAAAAAACAACATTAAACAAATATATTTTCAGAGCTATGTAAAATGGCATACTGTATTTACATTTATATACAATGTTCGACAACACCAGAGATTTAAGACGTGTCCGAAAATGTCCTGAGACACTTCACACCTATTAATGCCTCGTAATTACATTTTATTTGATTTCATTTTTGCTGTGAAATAAAACTAAAACAAAGTAATAATGGGTTTAAATTAACAAGTTTCCTGGTGGTTGGTTTCCTTTTCCTTAGTCTTGCAGGGTCATGTTAGAAGATAAAACACATGCACACACACACATACACACACGCGCACACACGTGCACACAGGCACACCTGCACATGCACACGTGTGCACACAGACGTTTATTTAAATGTGTGTCCCAAACACTGATGTTTGACAGAATTCACTCTGATTAGAGATACAAAATGAAGTGTTTTTAACATGCTAACACCTAAAATTTCTATGCTAATGGTAATGTTGGAAAAATAAAATTCCTGCAACGTTCTACAATCTGATCTCTGATGTTTAGAATTTTCTCAAACGATCTTCACAGACAGAGAAAGATTACGAAACGGTTCCTGCTACTACATATGTCATAGACGTGTATTTAACGTTTTATATATGAACGCATTCTGCGTGATATAAACACACTCCCAGAACAACCAGACAAACAGTATGACTTTATGAAAGCCACTTTTCGAGGTGAAAGTTCCTGTGTGTTCTTGGTAACATTCAGAAGCTGTTCTACGAACCTAAAACCGCAGACTCTCCATCACTGAGAATAAACACTCCGCACAAATTAAACACCCACGGTCCAACGTGTCTCTGATCACAGATTCGGTGTGTTGAAGTGTTTGAGATGTGTTGAAAGACATCTGACGTTTTGGTGACAAACACAAAACAGAAAACAGGCCGAATGCAGAGACGCTGAAAAGGAAAACACAAACACAAGCAACAGAAACAACAAACACAAAACATTTACATTGCACACAGCAGCATTAGCGTGTATGTGTGTGTGTGTGTGTGTATGTGTGTGTGTGTGTGTGTGTGTGTGTGTGTGTGTGTGTGCGTGTGTGTGCGTGTGTGTTTAATGCATGCTCAGACACGTCGTCTGTCTCTCTTGCACACCTATGAAGAGCCTGAAAGATCACTGGAGCTTTCAGTGAGTAACAGTGAAAACAGATTTAATAATCATGTAAACTTCATACTGAAGTCGTGTAATAAAATGTCTTTTGCACTCATCTCATGATCTACTCACTTATCTTCACTTTCAGATGAACTCTTTGAACTGAACCTCCATAAAACATCCCTACAATCATTTTATTTCATACTCAGTTAACTACCAATTTCATGATAATATCATAACAAATTATTCAGAACTAGCCGAGAGGCTGTGTAAGCTGACCTGGTGAGAGAAACCTAATCATAGGGTGGGGATAGAGGGAGGGGTGATGGGGTGAAGCTCATCAGGACAAGAAAAATAGGGACCGAGAAGCAACCCAGCACAAAAAAAAAACCCTGGTGGGTAACACTAACTAGCAAGAGAAAGCCAAACAGTGAGCAAGAAACTAACAGGATAACGCAAACTACCAACTCAGGCGCAATAACAGGCAAGGAAGAGTTACTGGGGTGATCACATGGAAGCAAAGCTACGCTAGTAAATGAATAGAGCTCATGAGAAACAGGTAACCTGGTGGGGAAAAAGGTAACCAGTGAGTAAAAACAAACCGCTGAGTAAATATTATCCCCGTGAAACTCGTGTAGTGAGTGAAAGATTTTGGAGCAAAGGGACACGTACAGGTATTCCCGAAAAAACAAAAAGCTTCGTGAATAAACAAGGGTGACCACACGTCCTCTGTTTGACGTGTCCTAAAAATGCATCTGAGGTGGGATTTTCACTCACTCATCTTCTGCCGTTTCATCCTGTTCCGGGGTGTGGGGGGAACTCGGAGCCAATCCCAGCTGACTTTGGTGCGAGAGGTGGGGTACATCCTGGGCAGGTCGCCAATCCACACACAGAGACAGAAAACCATTCACACTCGCATTCACAAACCGTGAACAGGCAATTTAGAGTCGCCAATTAGCCTAATCCCCTCTGTGCATGTCTATGGACTGTGGGAGGAAACCAGAGTACACAGAGGAAACCCACACGGACACTTGGAGAACATGCAAACTCCACACAGAAAGGCACTCAGGTCGACCCCGGGCATTGAACCCAGGACCTTCTTGCTGTAAGGAGACAGTGCTAACCACCACACCGCCGTGTCGCTCATGGGATTTTCAAATCGCCAAAAATGTGCGGGATCGGTTCTTGCTTTCTACATTCGTCATTCAGTTTGCGGGTGTCCGTCAACCCCCTGCCGCCATCCTGCCCCCTTGTCCTCTTTTTCAAAGTCCAAATTATGGTCACACTCGAATAAACACACTGGCTAAACTAGTAAGCGTCCTGAATCTCACCATGTGCACTGTGGCGTTTGGTTTAAAGGCAACGTGAAGCAGAAACACGACTCACATTTGGGGCGGGAATAACGTACAGCAGGGAATAACATTATCCACTTTGATTGAACGGAATTAGAATTCGAATCTAGACCTTAGCGCAGTGTCAGTCATGGAGGGCAGTCGAAGGAGGCGGAGTCAATACTGCGAGCATTGCTACTTGCTAGTTATTATCATCACATTTCTGTGTTTGAGGGGAAGAGGAAGGGTGAACCATGACGTGGTACGATGGATTATTTTGGTAAAAATCTTTGCACGAGTGCACTGGAACACCTGTCTACAGTTAAACCAAGGCAAACAAAGAAAATAAATTATTGAATTTTTTTTAGACACAGATGAATTGTGAACAATGTGACCAAGGACATGAGTTAATGAGGGACAAAACTATCAGATTTGATTTGTGGTTTTAACTCTGACCTTTCACCTTTGCACCATTTTTTCCATGCATCAATCACACAACGTTCCTAATGTTTTTGTGTTTTCTTGTTTCACGTAAACGCCTTTGTGTGTTTCAAAGGCACAATATGGCCAGCTAATGTCACAGGAAAACGAGTTTGTCAACTGTTTGTAGTGCCATCGCTCTTTATCCGTTCTAGCGCGTGACGTGTAAAAGCGTGTCCTGTGTGCAGGCTGGGGTGATATTTTTGTGCATGTTTTATTTTAAGCTGCCTCTCTTCTTTGTGTGAAAGTCATGTTTCCCTGTGTGAGACGGTGTGCGGGCGTGTAATGGAGGTGAAAACAAGAGAGTCCGTCTTCACCAAGTGCTGCTTTACACACATCTGTGTCTGAGTCACCCTCCTCGACCAATTTACTGCAGGGTCCAGGACGTGTCATGGCACAGACGATGTCACACTGTGGAATTCTACAGAAGAAAATACCGATTACACAGAAATCTGAGTGTGTGTGTGTGAGAAAAAGAGCGAGAGAGGGAGAGGGAGACAGAGAGAGAGACTGAGAGAGAGAGAGAGAGAGAGAGATTCCAAGTTAAATTCCAAGATAAATTATTAATCTCAGGGAGGAAACTAAAACATGTCATACGGATTATAATATGGATAACATGAGGTATATTTAATATATCTGTATATATATAATTATATATACACACATACATACATACATACATACATACATACACACATGGGCCCAAAACTATGTACACACACTTCAAAATGAAAAATATCTGCACAAAAGGCTTTTTATTACTGTATACAGGTCTCTACACGTCTCTACATGTCTCTTCACACTCTACACACTGCTCTCACGTCTCTACACACACTGAAGCCAGAATTCAATTTGGATTTAAAAAATGTGCACAGATAACCAGTGTTGGAATGCGTATACATTTTTAGGCCCCTCTGTGTATATACTTTTTGCTTGCTGACTGTACAGTTTACAGTTACAGGTTTATTAGGATTGTTTTCCAATGTTCTGTTTCTCTGGAAGCTCTCTGGGAATTATGTTCTTCAACTGACACTTTCACGTATGAGCACATACATCACGGATCCTGTGAAACTGTAGTCAGGTTTAATACATACAGACTGAACAATCCAGAGTTAGACGCCATTGTTACCGCCAGTGCCACAACAGTCGGGTCATTACTGCAGTAAAAAAAACATGTGATTGTATCGAACACGTAAATACCTTGCCACGAGTGGAGAGAAAATTATAATGGACAGAAAAATATTTGAAAATGTAAAAATTAAGTGACACACAGAGGTAGCAAAATGTCTACATATGTGTGTGTGTGTGTGTGTATATATATATACTGTATATACACACACACACACACACACACACACACACACACACACACACACACACACACACACACACACATATATTCAGATAATCCCCGACTTACGATGGCCCGACTTATGATTTTTCGAAGTTATGATGATGATTGTGATCCGCTAAAAATTGTAAAATATTTAGAAAATATTTACAATTCGCGGGCCGGCATTGCTGGCAGGCCAGTGTAACAGCGTTTGACGTACACGGACGTTCAGACAATGCTCAGAAATGCCACACTCTCTCCCATAACTCAGAGTTACCTTGTGTATCAGTGTACTGTACAGTGCATTACCTCGGGTTATGTTGTGATTATTAACGGAACAGCTTCAGCGGCGGCTGTCTGTAGGCGGAGCTCAGTAACGGGGTGTTGCGGCTGGACGGAGCTCAGAGACACAGTGCTGCTGCATACATCATACAGGTGTGTGGATCTATCTGACAAACTCTCTCTTTTGACAGAAATGTGATTTAAATGAAATCTCACTTAAATGTTAACTCGCTCCACAGCATA
>JAQMCW010168209.1:0-11204 GCA_030068335.1 Chrysichthys cranchii
TAACCTGAACCTACTGTGTCAGCATTTTTGTCATCTTACCCTGTCATTTTATTTCCTGTTTTTCCCCCCCATCACCTTTGTTTGCAGCACTTCAGTACATGTTCAAGCAAAGTATGATAGACGATACCTAGCAGACATGAAGGATCAAGTCAGAGTGTACATTTTGAGAGCAGTAATTTCTCAGAATTCATTTTATTCTAATGTAAAATCTGCCCTCTACAACTACCTTCCCCTTTGTGCTGCAAGAAAGAAATTGTGACCTGATAAATGTGACTTCTAAATCTTGGCAAGAACGATAGTTCATTGCAGCATGCGTCAGTATTGCCTTGATGTGTATATGGTTGTTTTATATTAACTGCACTGCACTGCACTCGCAACTGCTTTTTGTGGTTTCATTTTTATGCTCATTAATAATTACCATTGGTGAAACGGGGAATTTAAGAGCCTTAAACAAATAATTAACCCTTCAATAGGGCACTAATTGAGTTACAACGGCCCGACGTATGATTTTTCGAAGTTCCGATGTCGATTGAGACGCGATAAAAATTGTAAAACGTTTAGAAAATATTCAAATGAATTTTTACGCATAACAGCGCATGACGTACGATACGTTCTGTTGACACCCGGAAGTACGTGGACGATGCCCGGATCACTTGCCTCGCGTGATGCCTCATTTTAATTCAAAAGCATGTCTTCTACAGGAAAAGCCTCCTAGCCAAGCTAGGCTAGGCTAAGCTAGGCTGAGATACCCAAGCTAGGCTCAGTGGTTCAACACTGGTTCGACATATGATATTTTCCACTTATGATGGGTGTGGTGGAACGCATCTCCATCGTAACTTGAGGACTACCTGTATTTGTAATTCAAAATTTTAACCCTGGAGTGTTATTGGAGGATATTACAAGACTTTATATTACAAGAAATGTTTTCATTTTTATGTTGAAAATCAAGGTCAGTAGAGTTACCATATATGACCAGTGTAGGGTAAAAATTTTCCAAAAACTGTACACATATACATATATATATATAAAAACACACATGAACATAAAGGAACATTTATTTAGGATGGGAGAAATCCTCATGGTTGTACGACTTCCCAGAGAGCCATAGGGACCTCAGTGCTATAACTGCTTGCTAAAAGCTCATTGGAAGACGGCAGCCATGTTTTTGAAATAACCTAGTCATCCTTAGAAATATGCTTACAGATTAGCACAACGACAAGTTTCAAAACTATTGGATTTACAGCTCCTGTCCCTGCTGACAGAAGCATTCAGCTGTAAATTAAACTTCACTAAATAGGAATGTGGTTGCCATATAGTTTACAGATCTCAACATTTTCATGAATGTTGGCGTTCAGACTGTATTGAGTGATTTGACACCAATCTTGTGAATATCCTAGGACTAATTCTCTGTAAATCATACTTTACAAGAGACATGCATGTTTTTACCTGCAAAACCAGTAGCCCCCCAGTGGCCAATTCATGAGAGGCTCCGTAGGTTCCTAGAGGGTGCCTAAACTGAAATGCCACAATTTGCACTAAAATACCATGGGTGTGTACGAAAAACATAAATCTAATAAAATATAAATGATATTATCTAAATTCCAGGTAAGCATATGTTCAGGATGCCTTTTGTGTTTATAATGTTAGTGTATACCAGTGGAAAGTGCAGTTTTGAGAACATTATATCTCCATGTACAACAGAGGGCACCACCACATAACATTTTATCATTTTGAACGTGACACATCACACTTTCCAAACATGTAAATGAACATTCCTTGTAGGTTGTGTGGAAATATGGAGTCATTTATTACACGTTTAACTTTGACAGTTAGCTCCAAAATAATCTTAACTTCTAATGTGACAAAAGCTCCACAGATACAGTATAATGGGACCACTAAACAACATGTTGGATTTAAATGTTTTCTATCTTGCTCACTAGATCTACTTAATAGTAACCAGATGATGTCCAGTCCTTCACGTGTCAGGTTCTATTTTTTTTTTGTCAGGTCTTTTTTTCCATCTTCAATGTGATGGAGGAACAAACTAAAGTAGACTGCATTTCCACAGAGAAAATGCAAAGTGTGCTTACTCAAATGTTGCCAGCACCAGCAAGCACACTAATAACTCCTCAAGGTCCTAGAGAGCGCCGGGTTTGGCATGGAATTGTGCGGAAAAGCACACAAATGACTCCTCAAGGTCCTAGAGAGCACCGTTTTTTGCGAAATTTCCCGGAAAAATGAGAATGACAATGGGTAACGTAATCATTTGAACAAGTCATCATGCCCAGATGGGCACGGATGTCTCAGAGTTGTAACGGTGTCTCTAGCTCGAAAGCCCTAGGAGGAGTAGGGGGTGGAAAAAACAGGTGAATGGAATAATAAAAATAAGAATAAAACTTAAGAACAATAGTGTGCCTGTAGAGTAAGCACACTAATTAAACTAAATAGCAGAAGCATTTTCGGGTAAAATACTTAAAATAACCTGGTTTTGTAAGTGTGCATACTCCTTACCTAAAACTTTGTCAAAGCATCTTTTGCTTGTAAAACAGGAGTCAGTTGTTAAGAGTCTACCAACTTTCAAAAATGTTCCAGATTTATCAAATTGTGAGATGATCATCTGTGCACAGCCCCTTTCAAATCATTCCACAGGTTTTTTGACAGGATTTAGATCTAGGCTCTGACTGGGTCGTTCTAAAATATTGTTCTTCCTCTGAAGCCAGACCTTTGTTGATTTGTATTTGTATTTTGGGTTACGGTCATGCTGGAAGGTGATAGTTTTCTTGCCTGAGCATTTTTATTATAGATTGTCATTTGGAACTAGCCACAATCACCTTGATCTCAGTCTAGCCCCTATTCCAGCTGACGAGAAGCATGATACTTCCACCAACATGCTTTACCATGGGTATGGTGTTTAACGGGTGACAATCGATCTTGTTTTTGCACTACACATATCTTCTAGAATTATACCCGAAAAGTTCCATCTTGGTCCCATCAGATGATGGCGTATTTTGCTCTATGGTTTGGTATGAATTAAGTGGGCTTGAATGCTTTATTTTGCCTTCATGACGATATTATTTTGACCCTTTTTCTGTAACATTTTAAAGTTTGGAAATAGAAAAATGTATTTGTACTGACAATAATGCAGAATTCAGAAACATCTACAGTGGACCCTCAGCTCGCGAACACGTTGGTTCGATGAATGAACTAAATTCTTGAATAGATTTTGAACCGAACGACGAACAAAGTCTCGCTTGATGTACTGACGTACACATACAGCTAAGCCCCACTTCGCACCACGAACATTCAGTTCCAGTCAAGCACTCGTGGTGTGAATGTGTTCAATGCATTTTTTCGTTGTGCTTCTCTGCATTATAAGCCTTCATTATGGGTCCCAAGGAAGTGAAAAGTGGAAATGGTAGTAAGAAGCCTAAGTGTATAACAGTTCAAATAAAGAAATAATCACAAATCATAAGAACCGCCACCATATCCCTCTACCACCGTCCACCTACGCCAGCAACTACGTATGTATTCACCGCAAAGGAAACGGGCAGTAAAATAATCTGTTTATTTAATTTAGGTTTATTTTTCTATAATTAAGAATTAGTTTTATTCTATTGTTTTTATTGCCATACAAACCCATAATAGATTTTTAAAACATGTTTTTGAGGGCTGAAACACAATAATTTTATGGGAAAAATTGATTCGGATCACGAACAAATCGAATCGCGAACTGAGTCTCGGAACGAATTAAGTTCGAGAGCCGAGGGTCCACTGTATACGAAAATGTGGTACTTAAAATAAAGCAAGTAAGAGCGACTTGGTAGAGTACTGTATATGTACTGAAGGAAAAGAATCCAAATATTTTGTATCCAGGCAAATTTTGATAGATACATTCCATTCCATGCATGTTTAACTTCAAAATGTTTACTCCTGGGGTTTGAAAGATGTGGAATATGGAGGTCAGTTCAGGTGGATTAAAGTGTACACATGCACAAGTGTAAATCACTCACAGCAAAGCCGATGATTTATAGAACAGCAGCATGGGTCATGATTCACAACCTATTGGTATGCACATTAACCCAATGCTAGACATCTGCAGTTATTAACAGAGTTTAAAAGACAATCTTTCCTCTGAACCTGCTGTCTCTTTTCATTTTATGCCACTAGAGTTGTGACGTCAGCCAAATCCTATGCCTATCTTTGTTTTCACTTTTTTCTCATTTGTGCATTTCTAAACTCCATTTTTAGTTTTCAGATTGGGTTTATAGCCCTCACACTAAAACAAGTTGAAAAGGCAATTACAATATCTTGAACATTAGAAGAAAATCTTAAACACTCAGAAAGGGGGGGGGGGGGGGAGGGCTAGAAAATAATTAATAATAATGTCATAATTATTCTTTTGCTTTCTTCTGATTACCAACCTTAAAACATTAAAAACATGCACAAGAGAAAAGAAAACCCCTCTTATTTATTTGTACAGTATTGTCATGGTATAAAAGGTGGTTGGAGACAGACAACAGACAGGAAGAATAGTGCTACTGGAAAGTTTCAGCAACCAAAGTGCCAGAACTGGCGTAAGGACAATTGGTTTGTATCTTCATGAGTCTTGGAAAGGAAGCATCAGGTTGATTCCCAATAAGAAGTTTGGGCTTGATGGTAGCACACAGAGGAGATATTCAAGTAGAATGAGGGTCTGCCAGAAATTACAGCACTAAAAGAAAAAAGTCCAACAGACAACATATATATTATATTTCCTGATATGCCATAGCAGTTGACTGAACTTTCAGCCATTTGCATTGTGAGTGAAATTCAATGTCAAACTCCGTGAACAGGCTTGTAACTTATTTCTAGTTTGTCGGGTGTAAAATCACCGATTCTGAATAGTTCCAACAAGGAAATTATTAATGTAATCAGGTTTATCTACACAATAATGACTTTCAATGCAACAAGTAAGTAATGGAGTGCTATGATGCTTTGGGCTGTTTTTTCCAGTCACAGCTTAAGTTTGAAATATTTCTTTCGTAGGATCCTGCATTTGAAAATCCTACGTAACCTGTGTCAAGAAATGCAAACCCTAAAGCCCATCCAGAAGAGCGCCAAGCCCAATAGATCAAAACGAGATCAGACTGAGCTTAAAACATCTCAACACTGTCCGAAAAAAAAAAAAAAATTAGAAGAATTTGACTCCTTTTCCATCGTCCATTGTGATGATCTCAGCTTTGCCTTCAGCCTGCAGGGCCTGCAGTGCACGCAGCAGCATCCACTCCTCCAACCCATGGAACTCTGGGAAATTAAGTGCACGTCATTCAGTTCATGATCATTAAGCGCTATTGACCCTGAAAGAGCCCTGAAGAATTTGTCCATTTAAAAAACAAAACAAAACAAAACAAAACAAAACAAAAAAAACACTTAGTAGATTTCTTTGCCTTTTTTTGTGCTTTGTAGAAGTCATTTATATTAATACATCAAACACAAATTTTAGTTAAAACCAGACCCGCGGATTTCCTCGATTCTGATTGGTCAGGAGACGGTAATTTTCTAAAACAGAAGTTCTGAAAATAATACTTGCCGAAAGGCAAATCACAGGTTCCTATTAATGTTTTCACGTGAATATGTTTCAAGTAAGTAAGTAATAAGTCTTAAGTAAGAAAATACACAAAGACGAGTATCGCTAATGATACAAATAAATGAAGTAAACTGGTATCCAAGGTTTCCACCATGGGGAGAGTCATTACCTGTTTACATGACAAGATGCATTTTTCAGTAAGAAGGAGACCCTGGTGAGGAAACAACTGCTTATAGCTGACCTACCTTATAGGGATAGTGGTATCTCAGTGGTTAAAACATTAGACTATTGATCAGAAGGTCATGAGTTCAAATTCCAGCGCCGCCAAGCTGCCGCTGTTGGGCCCTTGAGCAAGTCAACTGCTCAGTTGTATAAATGAGATAAATGTACATCGCTCTGGATAAGAGTGTCTGCGAAATGACACTAATGTAATGCTTATAATGCGGTCCCGCTCTCACTGTGTGGGGCAGGGGATACCTCAGGGGGTTAAGACGTTGGCCTACTGATTTCAAATCCAAGCACAGCCAAGCTACAGCTGTTGGGCCCTTGAGCAAGGCCTTTAACCCGCTCAGTTGTATATATGCAATAAATGTAAGTCATTCTGGATAAGAGTGTCTGCCAAATGACTCTAATGTAATGATATAATGCAAGTAACTTCAGTAACTTGTTTCCTGGTCATTCCTCAGTATTAAACATAGAAAAGATTACATGTCATTTTTAATAAATAAAATGTTGTAACATCTGCAAATTGGTTTTGCATGAAAGGAGCAGGACAGTCTTAGGTACCATTGTAGTAAAATAATCAACTTTGGGGTGGCAACAGACACAAGTTGGGTCGCATCACAACATCCCAGTTAATCATTTTCCTATAACAGCAAACCCTCCAAATTCCTTCAATTTAACACTCGTGCAAGTTACTAAAACAAAGAAATGCAGTAAAGAAACCACAAAGCCTTTCCTCAAATGCCTTGCCTTGGTAGAAAACCTAAATTTAGAATTACACATTTTATAAAAATCCATCTTATTTGAAGCATTAACCGTACAAGTCCCTATGCATTTTGTTACTTTAGAAACAAAATTCACAAAAGTTATTTCATATAAACCTGCGATTTGCCTTTCGTTTTATCTCAATCCACTGGCCGTGCTCACCAAGCCCATCCCATGAGCAATACATTCCATCCTGATCACTGCAGTCTGTGAATAAACAGCACCTGCTGAACCCACACCCAACCCAAACTGAACAGCGTACCGCACACATTCCATTAGGAAACCTCTGAAGTTCAGGGAGTCTATTTCAACACTGATACAGAAACACCAATGACCTTCACCTTCTGATTAATGTTTATATTGCTATGCTGTTAACTTTTAAAGTGATTCATTAAAAAGTTCCTCAAAGTTACTCAGTCCCTGTTACTACTGTTAAGGACTATCATTTCTTCAGTTAATCTGCTTTGACTTGAAAGACTGCATCACTTGTAATTCAGCTGCTCTGTGGCAAATGCCCTGGGTAAGCAGAGTCCTGAGTACCAACAAGTCCCTTATAAAAATAAGTTGCGTTCGTCCTACAAATATCTTGCATGTTTTTTTTGTTTTTTAAAAAAGTGAAAAATCTGGATTGTAACCTTTAGGTTTAAACATTGTATACCAAGCAGAACAATTCTGACAGAAACTGCCAAATCTTCTTTATTAAAACAAAACAAACCACCCCCCACCCCCCATATATCACCAGCAGAATACATACCTTCACTTTCAGTGTCATCACCATTAGAAAGCTCATAAAGTGTAAACACTGAGTTGACCATGCCGTTTTTAGACACCTAAGAACAAAAAAAGGAGAATACATCTGAATTATCAGTTAGTGTGTCTGCGAAAGACTGCATGTATGACACTTCTACAACACGGTAACACACAGCATCCTGACAGCTATGTTCTCTTAAACAGGATGATTTTAAACGCCATAAACTCTATCGCACCATAAGGAAGGAGTAAATTAGTCATTTCAGGAGACTGCTAGCTTTTTAAGAACTGCTTAGGAAGAGAATTCACAACCTTCAGTAACAAACGTTTTTTCATTTAAAAAGTAGAGTGCTTTATTTAAAAAAAAAATAATATCTGTGCCTTGAAACAAGGCTTTTGCAACATTTTCTACACTAGCAATTCATGAGGGTGGCACAGTGGTGTGGTGGTTAGCGCTGTTGCCTCACAGCAAGAAGGTCCTGGGGTCAATCCCCGGGGTCGACCTGGGTGCCTTTCTGTGTGGAGTTTGCATGTTCTCCCCGTGTCCGTGAGGGTTTCCTCCGGGTACTCCGGTTTCCTCCCACAGTCCAAAGACATGCACAGAGGGGCTTACTGGCTACTCTAAATTGCCTGTAAGTGTGAATGTCAGTGTGAACGATTGTCTATCTCTGTGTGACGCCCTGCGGTGGATTGGTGACCTGCCCAGGGTGTGCCCCGCCTCTCGCCTGAAGTCAGCTGGGATTGGCTCCAGCTTCCCCCCTGACAACTATAACACAAATTTATTTTTTTGGCCAAATATTTGTGGACACCTGACAATCACCCCAAGGTGTTGCCACAAAATTGAAAGCATACAATTGCATGCTGAGTGGCTGTAGCATTACTAAGACATGCTTTGCTAATGTTGTGGAAGAATGTGAGTGTCCTGTACAGACCGCAACCCCACTGAACACCTCTGGGATGAACTGGAACGTCAACTGAACCCCAGGCCTCCTCACCTGACATCAATACCTGACCACACCAACGGTCTTTTGGATGAATGAACAGCCCTTCCAGGAGTATGGAGGTTATTATAACAGTAGATTTAGGGGAACAGGGATTAAATCTTGAAAGGGATGTTCAACGAGCACATCCGAGTGTGATGATCAGGTGCTCACAAACTTTTGGCCATTTAGTGCATATGTCAATGTTTCGTAAACCTTGCTACCAAGTGTAGTTGTTGTACATTATGCATGAGAGCTCCTAAAAAAAAATACTGCAAAAAAAATAATAAAAATCTAGAGTGTGAAATGACTCATCAAAGAACTTTATATTTAACAGTTTATTCTTAGATCTTTGTCATGCCGTACAGCACATTGGGTGCCAAGCTTCCCTCACGGGGCTCTGTTGACATTTCCATAGCTAAGTGCATTCTACAGGGTGAGGTCGCTAGCCCCTCGCCCAACCCTCACCTAACTCGGGACTTAGGTTGATGCACACATGCGCGCACACACACATATACATACACACATACCCCTACGGGGAAGCCAATCCACCTAATGTGCATGTCTTTGGACTGTGGGTGGAAACCGGAGTACCCAGAGGAAACCCACGCAGACTAGAGTACTGTTCAGGCCTCTTATTTCTGTCTGAACTCGACCCGCCTCCGACAGAGCTGTGACCGAACCCGACTGGAATTTTAATGTTTGGCCGAAACAGGCGCTGCTAAGTGATTATGATGATACTCTGTCATGAATCTGTCCACACAGAGCATGCGTTCTGCGCACCCGTTTTCAGGCGCTGTGAAAGGAGGTGCGCTTCGGGCTAGGAACAAACAGCAACTTTACTATTTTAAATATCAAACGTTTTTGTGCTGACGTGGCCGAACCCGAGTAACATTTCGAAATATTTGTCCGAACCCGGCCCAACCCGTCGGGTCTCCATGCTCTAACACGGACACGGGAAGAACATGCAAACTCCACACAGAAAGGCACCCGTGCTGAAGGCGGGGCTCGAACCCAGGACCGTCTTGCTGTGAGGCGACAGTGCTAACCACTTAGCCACTGTGCCAACAGTTTATTGGAACGGCTTCTTTGAAGAAATGCTATTGTGACATCGCTGTTAATGGACAGAGGTGCTAACATCAAATTATAACAGACTGAGAGGTTGGAAAATATTACCACACCACCCACCCTCATATGTGTCAGGGACTTTCTGCATCCATGCTAAAAGCATGAATAATAAACAGTGCATTCTGTTGTTTTGCTGTTTTTCAGGTGTCTCCCGTATCACTGTAGTAAGTGGTCAAAAAGAAACCATCCATTTTGCCACCCCTGAACGTTGCATGTCAACAGTAAGCAGACCTTACCCATTGATAAATCAGCTTGCCCCATTCTTCAGGTCTTCGCCACATGATTAAACAGCGCGTTTTGTTTTTGTCCATCCATTCCAGGTTCCCTGTGGACAGAAGCAACAGAGACAGCGCTGTTTTAGAAACCCATTTGAACTGGAATCTCTGAAAACTGTTGACATAAGACTGAGTTCGGGGGAAAAGCAAACAATTCAAAAGGGATTACCGAGCTCCAGCTCACCTTTTTTCCTCAGTTCCTCAAAGACAACTTGTATGGCCTCAACAGAGAGTTTTCCTGAACAACTGCAGTCAAAGTGAATACGCAGAAAAAGGATTCGGAAAGGCGTTACATCAAACGATATGAAATTTAAAAGTTCAGAGAGGTCACATTGAGTAATGCAAAGGCAATTGCATAGGCAAAAGTACTCAGTTTCAGATGAACATGTTGTAAAAGTGTCTTTAAACAAGTGGAAAATTATACTGTGTGTGATAATGCTGACTCCTGTTAGAAGAATCAAAAAATATAACCATCTTGTGAGCTTTAGAATGGCAGGCCTAATGTTTAATACGGTATGATCATTTCTGTTAAATATCACTGGCTTTTCTGGCAGTATCAACAGTGCACACGGATTTACACAACCCTTTCAAATGTAATATGTCTTCATTTGAGAACGTGCTGCCAACTTAGCAACTTTATTTTTATAATAGAGATTAGCGACAATCCTATTATTACACTATTTTGCCAGAAGGTTGTGAACACCTGACCATCAGACTCATATGTGCTTTCTGAACATCTCATTCCAGATTTAGTCTCTTCTTTGCTCTTAAAATAAACTCCAATCTTCTGGGAAGGCTTGCACTAGAATTTGGAGCGGGGCTCCGGGGATTTGTGTTCATTCAGCCATTTGAGCATTAGTGAGGTCTGATGTCAGGTGAGGAAGTCTGGGGTGCAGTCAGTGTTACAGTTGATCCTAAAGGTGTTCAGTGGGGTCGAGGTCAGGGATCTGTACAGGACAACAATCTTGGCAAACCATGTCTTCATGGCCCGTTCTTTGTGCACAGTGGTATTGTTATGCTGGAGCAGGTTTGGATCCCTTAGCACCAGCTTACAAAGACAGTCCAGACAACTGTTAGAGTAGAAATACACATGGGTGGCATGGTCAGATGTCCACGTACATGTATACACATTACACATTAAATTAAAATAAATTTATCCTTAGAGAGCAAGCCTGTGGTGAGAGCGGCAAGTAAAGTGGAATGTTGGATTGCGAGTAACTTGGTCTGCGAGTGTTTTGCAAGATGAGCAAGAAATTGTAATACATTTTGACTTGATGAACGAGCGACGTCTTGCAACATGAGGAGTATGCAGACGCTTCGTCTGCCGAGCCTCACATGATCACAACTTCTCTCTCTCTCGCTCATGCACTGCGGGATTGTGGCTCACTCGTATAGTCAACGTCTGTGCTAGCAAAGAAAATGACTGAGGAATCCCTCGCTCCAAATGAGATCAGGGAGATGTGTAAAATGTGGGAAAGAGTGCAAAACTTTGTAGAAAAGCACCACCCGAATAAGGCT
>JAQMCW010168218.1:0-10000 GCA_030068335.1 Chrysichthys cranchii
TTTCTTAATCATCCTCACCTGCATCTCATTGCAAGTCAGTTGACCTTGAACTTGGTCTGGCTGCGCATGCACCATTGAAAACGGGTGCACAAAGTGTGCGCCGCGTGGTTAATTTAACTGCCGTGGAAGCGCGCTCAGTTCAGGCGGATTCATGACAAATACTAATACCTTAAAACTCTTTTGCATTTGCCTTTGAACTGTATTTGATTATAAGGGGAATTTCCTATATTGAAAATGTTAATGATATTACTGATGGTATATACATAAAAACATTGAGTGTACCACTGTAATGTTTGTTGCAGAAGTTAAGCCATTTGCAAATGGTTATGGACAGTGAGCGTGCAGTCTGTGAACAAACTCATCAACAATATTTATTAGAAGAGAGCCATCTCTCTCATCTACAAGAACAGTTAGATCTAGCTGAACAGCAAGCTCAGGATGCCCTCAAAGAGGTCATAGCTTTTTTTTTATCTAGTATGCATTTGGGAAATTTTTATTTTGTATGGTTTATTTATTTGTTTGTTTGTGTGTTGGAGATAAATAACTTGCTTTTCATTTAGGCATCGCCACTGTATCAGGCAGCCCTTAAGGCTCTGCGTTCATTAAATCAGTCTGACCTGGATGAAGTCCGATGCTACAGACATCCACCTGATGGAGTGGTTTTTCTCATGAATGCTATATGCAGGCTATTCAATTGCCCATGCAACTGGGAAAGTGGCAAAAAACATTTATGCCAGCTAAATTTCTTACAGGTTATTATTGTTTACATTGTTATTAGATATTTACTAGTAAGATTTTCAGGAAAAAAAGCTTAATTTTACTATTAAAAATCTTATTTTGTTCATACTGATTTTTCTCCAAAAGGAACTGCAATTTTTTGACTGCTCAAAGTTAAGCAATGAGTTGTTTGAAGAGTTGGGACAAATTGTAAAGGCACCAAACTTCCAGACAGACTTAGTCTGTGGTGTGAGCAAGGCTTGTGTATCTTTGTGCAGCTGGTTGCAAGCATTTTACCAGTATGCTTGTGTTAAGCGCAGTATGGCTCCACAAGAAGCTTACAAGAACCATTTAAATAATGGCATGGCTCAAATCCGTGCAAAGCTGCAGGTGGCTCGGCTGCAGGAAGAGGCTTCACGAAAAAGATTAGAGGTTGCTGAGAATCAATACCAGTTTGTCAGAAACAACTTGGAGGAACTTTCTTCCCAGCTCTACAAGTTAGAAATTCAAGAGAAAGAGGCTGTAGTCACTATTAAGCAAGTAAACTACTACATTGAGAAATGGAACATGGCTAAAATGGTAAGTAAATCTTACTTAATTTTACATATTTTTTCATGTCATTTATAAAATACATTCCCCGATGAAAGTACTGAATCAGCAAGGCCATTTTTTGTATTTGATGTGAGATGATAAATCATAATTACAGAATTCTTCTGATATTTACATATAGATGCACTAAAACAGTGGTCCCCAACCTTTTTTGTACTGTGGACCACTTTCACGTAGTGAAAACTTTGCGATGGAACTGCTACGTTCTCTGAGTCATGTGCAGTGGTGCGACGAGAGTGGAATTTTTCAAAATAAGATACCCAGGAAACTAATGAAAATAAAATTGTTTCAACAATTTTTAATTTCCTGAAAAGAATGAAACCACTGTTATACTAACAAAGAGATATAGAACAAGTTGGCCAAGAAAAACAGCAGGAATTGATGAAAGAATCATTGTGACAGCAGCAGTCATACCACGAAATGCAAACAACTCATCAGATGTAAGAATCAGTAGACCAGATTGGAATTCACAGAGATGAGCTGCAAATGTTCTGGAACCAAGATTAACGTCTACCCATGTGATGGAATGGCCAAGGTGTGGAGAAAGAAAGGTTCTGTCTATGATCTAAAACATATAAGCTCATTGGTCAGACATGGTGATATTTTCATAGCTTAGACTTGCATGGATGATTCTGGAAGGGGCTCACTAATCTTTATTGATGATATAACTTATCATGGATGCAGCAGAATGAATTTCCGAAGTCTAAAGAAACATTATGTCTGCCAATTTGTAGAGAAATGCATCCAGTCTAATTGAAAGACACTTCATCATGCAGCAAGACAGTGACACAGAACACACTGCCAACACAACAAAGGACTTCATTGGCAGAATAATGATATATTTTACACTGGCCAAGAGAATCACCAGACCATAATCAATTGAGTATACATTTCACCTCCTGAAGAGGAGACTGAAGGGAGAAACCATCCAAAACAAGCAACATTACATTAGCATCATTTGGCAGATGCTCTTATCCAGAGCAACTTACATCAACCTAATTGTACAACTGAGCAGTCAAGGGTTAAGGATCTTGCTCAAGGGCCCAGCAGTGGCAGCTTGGTGGTGCTGGGATTTGAACTCACAACCTTCCAAGCAATTGTCCAATGTCTTAACTACTGAGCCACCACCACCATCCCCATCCAAAAGAAGCTGCAGTACAAGCTTGGAAAATCATCACAACAAAAGACTGCAACAGTTTGGTGATGTCGGTGGTTCATTGGTTTCAGTGAAGCTATTTCAAGTAAAGTATATGTGACCAAATGCACTATGTTCTAAGTTGTTTAACACTATCAGAGAGCAGGGCTGAGACTGGACGCAGGTGCAGAACTTTATCAAATGAAAACATAAAACCGAATTAAACTCAAAACAAGCAGTTATCTGAAACTTGAAATTTAAAATAAAATCATGTAAAATCCAAAACCAAAACAAAACGCCGGCACTTACCCACAAAAGAGCCAATAAATCAAAATGAACAAGGCTTTGAAATAACAGAAAACATCTGTAGATGAATGCAGTTCAGTAAGCAGTCCATTTAACATCACTAAAAATTCAATAACCCATGCCACTTAGAGTGTGAGGAATCCTCAAATACTATAAAAAGCTAATGAGCTACAATCAATTGCAACTCGTGTCAGCTGGGAATACTCACAGTGACATGGGTCCATGGTGCAGTCTGGCAAACAAAGTCCCCTGACCTGTAGGACCCAATCATGCAAACTTTTTGCCTGAGTAAGGGCTGAGGCATGGGCAGGAACTCAGCAGCATAGGCATGGGCACTGGCATGGACTCAAACATGGGCCCGGGCATGGATTCAGATTGGGCTCGGGCATGTACATGGACTCAGGCATGAACTTAGGCTTGAGCATAGGCAGACATGGGGAGAGACTTGAGCATGGGCACAGACTTGAGCTTGGAGACGGTGTCAGGTGTGGTCTTCATAGGGCGTTCATAGGACATGGGCATTCATAGGGGATCAGACATGAGAGCAGGCATGGGAGTGAGCATGGACCTGATCATGTACCTGAGTATGAATGCGACCATGGACTGTGGCATTAGCAAGGGGCCACGCATGAGAAATAGAATGAGAATGAGAACTGGCACAGGAACAGGTATAAGAATGGTGACATCAGGCACAGGAGCTGGGACAGGAACAGGCATGGGAGCTGAGACAGTAACAGAGCCAGGCATGGAAACTGGAACAGACTCAGAAACAGGAACTTGAACAGGCTTGGAGACTGGATCTGGCTTGGAACCTGAAACTGGAGCAGACTCTGAGACTGAAACTGGAGCAGGCTTTGAGTCTGGAACTGGAGTGGTATTGAAGACTGAAACTGGAATAGGCATGGGCAGGTCCTCCGGCATGGACATGGTCTTGGGTTTAGGCTTGGATATGGACATGGGCTCAGGCGGAGAAGCAATGTCATCCTCAGGAACTGGAGAAAAGTCAGTCTCTGTGGCATGCTTCAGATTGATGGCCTCCCTTTTGGCCCCTGAAGGGAGTCCCTGAGCTCAGGCCTCCCTTTTGTTGCAACTTAATTGCAGTCCACCTGGTCGACCTGTCAGAGGAGCCCTTAGCCTCCGGTTCCCCAAGAAATTTCATACTCTCGGACAGCCCGGAAGAGCCACCTGAGCATCTCCTTATAGTCCCTTACACTTCTGACATTCAGGTGCCCCAGTGTGATGAGGTGTTTGGCCCACTGACTTGCTGATCCAGTGAGCCAGTGGACCATGCACCTCACACAGATGTCATCAGCAGGCTTAGGATCTACTAGGCTCTCATGGCATAGGCAACAGTTGAGGAGGAACACAAAGGAAGGCTTCTCCATCCCATCATAGGGCACTCTCTCCTCAGTGTCCCATTGCTGCAGGCTAAAAGATGGCATGGTGTTCATTAAGAAGTGCTGCAGTGATCCTGTTGCATCCATGATGTAAGTGGGTTATTCTGTCAGAGAGACAGAGTGAAATCCAAAACCAAAGCTAACTGCAGGTACTTACTCATCAAAGATCCAATACACTTCACAAATCAGCATTAACAAGGCTTGGAAATACCAGAAAATGTGTGGATACACTTCAATGCTGAGAGGGAAGGGAATCCTCAAATAATCCAATGCTAAATGAACCACAATCAGCTGCAACTTGTGTCAGCTGGGGATACTCACATTTACATGGTCCACAATGTAGCCTGGGAAACAAAGTCTACACAATAGTGCAACCCAGAAATGTGTACTATTGCACTGCGAGCTGGGGTAATTACATGACAAGCACATCTATCTGGTTGATCTCAAAAAAAAAAAAGAATATGGGACTATATAATAGGGGATAATATAAAAAATAAAAATGGTGTACTAGAAGTCAATTACCCAATGTGTTATTCTATTTGATGTTTTAGGAAACTGAAATGAATGAGCACACCATTCCAGGTGACGCATTGTTGTTAGCTGCTGCCATAACCTATTTAGGCTCATTTGGGCCTGATATTCAACTGGATCTGCTAAAAAAGTGGCACAAAATGTGTCTCACAGGCAAGATTGCCATTAGTTCAGAAGATGTGAGAACATCTTTGTTTGAAGAACCAGAGTTTCTTTCTGCTGAGAATGTGGACTTTGTAAACATTCCTGTGGCTACAGACATTCACAGGGCTCTGTCACAGGCACTTAGGAAGGATCAACATCTCATTCAAGCAATGCCTCACAGTCATGTCTTAAAACTGTTGATGTGGGGACATAGAGCTCCATGGGCTCACAAATGGGCTTTGCTTACAAACACACAGCAACATAAAGAACACAGTTACCAAACAAGGCTGACAGGTAAGTAGTTACTGTTTGTTTGTTTGTTTGTTTGTTTATTTATTTAAACATTGTTGCATATTAAGTTTTTCCTACATTTTGGAATATCCAGACCAGTTGCCACTAAATACTGGAGGATCTGAAAAAGAAGAAGAGTTTGAGCTTATTGTTTCTGCGGCTGACCCAGAATTTCTTCAAAAAATCAAGCATGGTGCAAAGAAAGGTTGGCAATTTATGCATTACATTCTTTCATTTCATTTAGAATATTTTAGTGTAGCTTTAATATCCAGTATAATGTAGTACAACTGACAATATTGTTGTACTTAAACAGGTTTGAAAATTTTGGTTACCGAAATTGAACATGCTGTGCCAAGTGAAGCATTCCTCCGTATGTTAGATCGTCTAGCTGGAAATCATATTCTTGATGTGCTCCATCCAGACAATCCAATGCACCCAGAGTTTTGCCTGTTCCTAAGCACCTCCCTTCCAGCCAGAGTTCTGCTGGATGGTAGGGAATTGTTGCATATTTAATTTTTTTAATGCAATCACTGTAAAAAAAAAAAAAAAAATTAAAAAAAAAAAAAAAAAAAAAAATAAAAAAAAAAATAATAATGGCTGAGTGACACTGTTTTTGCAGTGAAAAGTGTTTATGTAATTATGTATTGAATTCCTTAGTAGAAGTCCATAACTTCCATTTAAATTTTCTGTCTTTTTTATTAGAGATTCACCCCTCAATATTGATAAAGGTGAAAGTTATTGATCTGTCTCTAAGCACAGCAGAAGTTCAGAGTATTATTCTGAGTGACTTACTATCATCTAAGTGTTCAGAACTTTGGTTGAAGCATTGCCAGTTGCAGAAAGATAAACAGCTGCTTCAGGATCAACTTCATGCAGAGGAGGTAAAGTAATAAAGAATAATATTTTTGAACAGTTAAAAAAAAAGTTTAAAATTGTCAAATGAAATAGTCAGGTTATTGTGTGCATTTACAATATTTTAGGCTTTTTTGATGGATTACATCCTACAGTCTTCTACCCCACTACTGCTGGATTCTGAGTTCCTTCCTTATGTATCACTGTGCCATAAAACATCACTGAGATTTCAAACAGAGATTGAAGAGCTGTCCAATGAAACAGATGGTCACAAAGCAATAATGACTGACTTTCACTCCATATCAACACTAGCAACAGCCCTTTATAGTGCTCTCCAGGATGTGGGCTGCTTATATCCTTTTTATTATTTCCCCCTGTGCAACTTCTTGATTGCTTTGCGGGAAGCTTTAGCCCTAAAGGGTTGGCCAAATGTTGCATGTGATGTAGAGATGATGGAGAATGTTATCATATCAGACATTTCACATGGGATAGTGTCTCATGTACTTGCTCACTATGGACCCTATTTATTCCAGAACCATGCAGAATTACTGAGGTTGTTATTTTCTGTTGCATTCTTTATACAGACTGAGGGCTGTTCTGAGATTGAACGTATTGTCTTTCTCAGAGGTTTCAGTAACATAGAATCCACAGAATATGCTCTATCACCTGAACAATCTGTTCCCATGCTTCCAAGCTGGATACCAACTCATGCAATAGCTGCTTTAGGTCTTCTAGAGAAAATCCCATCCTTCCATGGCTTGATCGCCTCTTTGAGGAATTCATCCAGACAGTGGCAGGAGTACTTTCATTTTCCTTCAGCCACAGTGGTTGGAATTGTTCCTTGCCAGTCACACTCCCAATTGACAATATTACAGCGTGCTATTCTTTGGAAGACCCTGTGTCCACAATGGCTTGCAGCAGTGGTGGATGATCTTTCTGCTTGTCAGCAAGGACAGAATATTCAATCAACTGTGACAGGAGGTCATCATACCAATTCTCCAGAGGCACTTTCAAGATTTTTGTCCAGAAATAAAGGTCCTGTAATTGTAACTATGCCAAGTCCAATAGAATGCGGGTCAGGAAGTATCTACCCTTTGCACTGGATTAAACACACTGCTTTGCACCAAGCAGAGATGAAAGGGGTGATGTATTATATATTTTTCTATAATACAAGGAGTGGAGAAATAACAGAAACAGAAAGTGATCTTGACTTTTACTGACTAAAAGTTGACAGTGACTAAAGTTTCAAGGGCAACAGTCTGAAAAGTCATGTTAGCTTATTTTGCTAAATGTCCCGAAAGTACAGCCACCAAAATTAAATGTGCACCTCTATAAATTTAGCAACAAAACATGTACATTGTGAACTTCACAAAGCTGGAATTTCAATACAAGACCATTTGGCCTTTGGTGTAAAATAGGACACAAAACCTGAACCAGTAAGCAACAGGCAAATGTAATGTATGGTCTGATGAGTCTTTCCCCATATTTCCTGTATGGGTTTTGCCATACATCTGGTCAGTTTCATGTTAGAAGGAAGCTAAAGGATGCTTTCAAGCCAAATAGCAAAGCATGAAATGAGCCAAATTTCAAAAAGCCAAATGAGCCCTAGGTTGAAAACAGTTTTGCTAATGATGTGTCCATATTCAAGGATGACAATGTTACCATACACACCGCTAATCTTATTCAGTGTTATTTTGATGAACACCCTAATGAAGTCAGCTGCCTTTTGTAACATTTTCAAGCACCAGATTTAGATGTTTCTTTACTTTTTTTTTTTGTTTTTGCTAAGTGCTAGAGTACAGGTGGTGAAATAGATATCCACAACCAGCCCTAAAAGAGCTGGAAGATTTCCTTAGAGTTGTCCAACATCCTGCCACAAACCATTTATGGTAGCCCTAGTCCTTATTAGGTCCTCAATATTAATATATTGTTGCAGATTTCGGTTATTTGTCCACCCCTTGTATGTGCAATATATGAAGCACGTTTAACATGCTAAATCATACAGTTTTTATGTTTTGCAAATATGCGATGTTTTATCAGTTTGTCATGATTCTCAATAGGTGAAGGTGGTTGTAGTTTCATTTGGATCTAAACACCAAAGGGATGATGTTCTCTCTTCACTTAATACAGCTGTTCTGACTGGCTGTTGGCTGGTTTTGAATAACTGTCACCTGCTTGATCACTGGGATGCCAGAGTCATAACTCAGCTAAAACAGTTAATAACCTGCACAGGAAAAGGTAAATGCAGTTTCTTTTACTCAGTTTTTAGCTAGGGCATAATTCTTTAATTAGCACTGCTCAGCCATAAGCATTGATCTAATGAAGTAAAACTGTTACTTTTGCATCATTCTTGTAGTTTTGTATTTCCTATCAAAAGAAGAGTGTAAGGGTAAAGTACAGAATGCTAATCATGATTTTTATATTCAAATTTCAGATAAATGAATTATTCAGAATAAATGGCAGGTTGATCATTTGTTACCATGTTTGTCTCATTGAACATGCATAATAAGCAATTAGCATAGTAATGGTGTTAGTTTCCACTTTGGCAAACATAGTTTGCATTTTTGTTTGGGTTTTCAGGTAAAGGAAACATATCAGGACTTAAAATTTTATTGTTATTGTATTTGACACAACAAAATTACCTCAAGGTCATGTCCCAACCTTATAGATTAAAAAAAAAAATGGAATTACAATTCTGCAAATGTAGCCACAAGCAATGATGATCTTGCACCTCTGGTGCTATCATCAGATTAACACAAGACACCAATTAAAAGATGACTTTTTTACTAAGCTGGCATGGGTGAAAAAGCCACTCTTTCTGTTGCCAGATGGTGATGCTATAATATAGTGTCATTTTATATAGTATCAACACAAGTTGGAGATGTTTTGTCATCATGTACAGCACCATGTTTGGCAAACACCAAACACAGAGTGCCAACACACCCACTTCATACCAACAGTGAAGTATGGGTTGTGATGTGGACTTATTTTGTAGCCATAGTACCTGGGGAAACTTGCAGTCATTGAGACAATGATCAATGATAAACTCCATTTTATAAGCCATCTGTCCAGCAACTTAAGTTGGACTGAAATTGGGTCATGCATTATGATCCCAAGCATGATGTCAAGCACACCTCCAACTCATAGTGTTGGAATGTCTAAGTCAAAAACCAAACCACAAGCCCTTTGAGATGCTGCGATGGGATCTTAAGAGATGTGTGTAAACAAATGCCAACAAACATCAATGAACTGAAGCAATGTTGTCAAAGAAGATTCGGCCAAAGTTTCTCCAGGATGTGAGACAGTGATAAACTCTTAGAGTAAGTGGTTACTTCAAGGCATTGGTGCTAAAGGTTGTTCTAAAGCAGGGTGGGCAAACTGGGCAATAGAGGGTCAGTGTGGGTGCAGGTTTTTGGGATGGCCTTTCTATAAGCAAATAAAAAAAGACTCCCATGGCTCTAAACAGCTTTATTATTGGCTTATTGAGAGGTCATCCCAAAAATCTGTACCCACACAGGCTCATCATGGCCCAGTTTGCCCACCCCGTTCTAAAGCATGTCCTAATTTTTCCCCAAACAAACATTTGTTTGTTTATAAAAACCCATACAACTATTATTCTGACCCTGATAAATAAAAACTTAGCACTCAAGGAGGGTTTACTTTATTTTTCCCATGGCTGAAACTAGCATCAAAGAGAGCATTAGAGATGCTGAAAATTAAAAAAAGGTCACAATAAAATCATTTTGTCTAAAAATCATTTTGTTTCAGTGCTTAATAAACACTACAAAACTTAATAAAACTGATAACCTGATAAAACTTAATTCTACTTAACCTGCCATATTACAGGTTAGTTATGGAGTATAACCAATTAAAGTACCTGGCTTGGATTTATTGTATTAGTAATAGCTGGACTCTTATTTCAGGGTAATTGTTTTCATGAATGTTACTCCAGTTCCATTAAGCTGAAGTTGACATAGGCATTTTTTTTTTACCAGAAACAAAAATCAGTAAATGATAC
>JAQMCW010168272.1:0-11201 GCA_030068335.1 Chrysichthys cranchii
CAGACGATCATGGAGGTGAACATGCTGGATGTGGAGGTCCTGGGCTGGTGTGGTTACACGTGGTCTGCGGTTGTGAGACCAGTTGGATGTACTGCCAAATTCTCTGAAACGCCTTTGGAGACGGCTTATGGTAGAGAAATGAACATTCAGTTTGCAACTGCACATGGGGACAAAAAAATATCTATCTATCTATCTATCTATCTATCTATCTATCTATCTATCTATATACAATGAAATAATGATATCACAAAATAAGCATTACATTTTGCTCAAAGCACTGCCAAACCTGACAGTTTATGCTATATTATACACAGATAAGCTTTGAATTCAAATGAAAAATATAGAGATATTTTCGAATCTATTGAAGCAGATGGGCTCCAGCAGGAGAAGAGCACATCAGGTCAGTCCGAGAGCACTCTGAAGCAGAGGACAGGTCCACACAGGGGCGCCGAGGGGGTTTAATAGAATATACTGTGTGGATATCCAATATTGTTGTGGCCTGATAAATATTTAATTGTGGGCATTTTCGGAAACATTTCGAAATAAAATAGTATCAGTAAAAAAAAACCCTGTAAAAGTAAAATAGTAATCTGAACGTGGGGCGGCCCTGCGGACGGACGGCGCTCCTACCGACGGCCCATAACCACCCGGAAGTGCGCGTGGGCGGGCCTCAGTGCCTGCGCACGCGGTGGAGAGAGGTGCGCGCTCGCGCTTCAGTCGCAGGCTGAACTGTAGACCAGAGGGCTGAGCACTGCGTCAGAGAAAGGCGATGACCAGGTTTGTCTCTTGCACGTTTTCTCTCGACTTGGTTGTTTTTGTATAGGGTTGTTTTCCAGGCTCTCTTGTACATTTCTTTGCGCATGTCATTTCAGTGAAGCCGTTCACTTTCTTAGGCTGTTCCAAAACTTTTGGTCTGAAGGCGTCTGAAATGACCATGATCCTCAAATGGTGAATGAAGTGGGCTAACCGCACACTGTGAGGGAAAGTGAGCCTGCCGGTGGTTTACTCTTTCATTTCGAGACGAATTCTTTCATGGCGCCGTAATCGAAAGTTAGTTACACCCAAAACAAATGGGCTGATAAGAAGTAAGTAAAAGTGGAAATTTTGATAGGTGTCTATATACACAAGACAATTCAGACAGGAAGAAACTAGGAACTGAAACAGCTAATTTGATTACAATTATTGCAGCGAAGGCTGAAAGTGGTACAAATAATCAGTCAGCTTTGTTCTGTCCTTCAGACTGGACATACGGACACCTATAGAGTACAGTCTGTGTTTGGGGGATTTGTTTATGGAGCTCAGTGGTGGTTCTGCTGAGCAGGCACATAGTTGAATAATTTCTTTCTTTCTTTCTTTGGATCAAAAAAAATCTGAGATCACAATCATTTTTTTTTATTTAAAACATGGGGAAAAAACCTTTTTTTGTATTCTGAAATTGAATTCAAAGAGAGAACAAAGCTTTAATATTTAAGTCCCTGTTTAAACCTATAAGCAAATGTGTGATATCAACCACGTTAACTACTTTATACCAAAGGTCAGATTTTCTTCATGGCTAATCTCTTCTGCTGAAACCTGTCCAGGCACCATTTCGATGGGTTTGATCTAACATGGATCATAAGGGTTTGTGTAAGTGCATGCTGTCAGTAAAAGCAAAACAAACAAACAAACAAACAAAACAAAACACTGGGGAGCTACCAAATACTAAAAAACACTATAATTCATGTAAATCGTTCAAAGTTTCGACTTCTCACTCAAGTTGTTGTTGTAGATAGTATAGTCTGTAATGAAAATTAATTAATTAGAAATGAATGCAAAATAGAAGCATTTTCAGTAATGATCACAAACTTTGGGGCCCCCATCATATACAGTAGCTGTGTTTTTACAATAAAAACCAAATGTGTGACAACAGGTGGGACAGTAGAGTGTACATGGAGAACTAGGTCAGAATGATAACACAGATGAGAAAGATTGCATGGTGCTGATTCATCTGTGTGATATGCTAAGATTTGCTGGATTTATACGACTGTTATACACCCAAGGGTTGTGTCTGTGTGTGTCTGTGTGTGTCTGTGTGTGTCTGTGTGTGTGTGTGAGAGAGAGAGAGAGAGAGAGAGAGAGAGAGAGAGTAAGGACATGTTTGGTGTAACAGAGTAACTTGTCTTTTGCAATATATTATAATAATATTATTCTTAACTGATTCATTTACCAGTAGTCTTTTCTTGTCATCCATGCAAAGCCCGGTACCCCCACTACTGCTTCATTGTTGCAGCCCAGTACAAATAACCCACAAGTAAATACTAGTCCGTTGCTTGGTGTTTGGGAATCAAAACCAACCTTATTCATAAGTGTTATGTGTTATGATACATTATTATGTAAAATTTTAATAGAACTTGTTCACATCCAACTTCCCCCAAATAGCTTATCACTACGGGATCAACTTCTCTAACAGGAGATGCAACAACCTGGAACAACTTGTAATGCAGGGTAAATATTACAAGCCTGGAATTTTCTGTTAGATGAGACAAGAGTTTCAGATTTCTGTTAACTCTGTGTTGGAAAGAAAATGCAGGAGGCAAAGTAGACTATTTTCTGTAAAACACTGCTTATATTACATGAAGTGTAATAAACATTTTAATTAAACCAAACACACAATCCATCCTCTGAAAAAGGAGCTTTCTGTTCTTTATCTTGAATCAGGAGAGGCTACAAAAAAAAAAAAAATGCTTCTCCTAATCACACTGCTTTTCAGTAACCAATATTCTAGCATACTTATGTACTAGCCCCAAAACTTTAAGGACAGGAGTAAGGGGAACACCTCAACTCCCTGGTAATAACACCTCCACATATCTGCACAATCATCACCCTTCCATGTAAATCTCTAAATCTATGCAGAACATGAAGCAACACATTGGTGCCAGCCGGATTATATTTCATAGTACGTACAAGAACCACCCACCCACTCAAAAGCTTTCTTTAACAACTACATACCAGCGCATGCACATACAACTACTAAATTTGCGAGTGAGTGAGCAGCAGAGAGAGAGAGAGAGAGCGAGAGAGATTGATTCACTCAGGGTTTTTTTGCACGTTACTGATACAACACCACTATAAACTTCAAAGCACGTGCATTTCAAAGACCAGCAAACAGGCCTGAAAAAAACAGCTGCCAGCTAAACAACAGGCTACAATGTACTACATCATGATATACTATATTAAATATCGCCCAGAGAAGCATGCAATACAAATCAGCAATACAAACAACAGACTCCTGCTTTTAGCGGCATTATCATATCAACAATTAGCCAAACAGTTACAACCCTATGCAACCAAAACACCAACCTCCTGCAATAAACAGTCAAAAAGCCGGAAGATACAGTAAAAAGAAATAGTGTTCCTACCTACTTGAAGTTCATTCTGCAGCCAGCTCTAACGTTAACAGACTTGGTGCTCGTGCTGCTCTCAGCGGAATCCTCACTGCTTAGAATAGTTTGCTTTGTAATTTCAAAAGCCTGAAAAATGCTCATTTGTTTTCATTAACTAATTTCTAGGTTAGTTATTTGCTTGCAAATACACAAGATAAGCTAACTATGACTAAATCCAACATTGCCAACACGATTACTTGGTAGAAATCAGGCAGTGACCTGTAGTCAGTGATATTAACACTCATCACACACAATCACAATCATCAGCTTTCAAATGTATTTGCACCATAACATTGTGATTGGATTCAGTGAATGCAACCAAAGAATGGATATCACCCGAAGCAAATTATTCAATAAAATAAACAATTCAAAGACATGACCTGCTGTTATCACAACTTTCTTTTCAAGAGAGAATATAAAAAAATTAACAAAATCCTTAAAAACATATCGGATTACGGCTGCCGGTGCGAGTGAAGCAACACCTACACCCATTCACGGGCGCAACAAACTCGGGTGCATTCATGCAGCCTTTCCTCATTGATCAATCCAGGATAAAGAAAATCACAGACTGTGAAATTGAGAAGTTCATATTTGGTAGTGGAGAATGCAGGATTCAAAAAGTCATCCAGGGCTATGGAGAGCTGTGTCATTCTTACAGCACAGCTAGCTAACTGCAGAACAGGAAAATTCCCTTGCCTCCTTGTGATTCACACTAATAAAAGCTTAGCCATGTTGAAACTTGATACATTCTAATCCACCATATCTGTTGCTTCATCGACCTGGAAAAAAATGGTTACTAAAGATGAATGAATGAATGAATGAATGAAAAATACACAATATTAAATAAATAAACTAAAACATGAAAAAGTGCAAAATAATTCACATTTATTTTGTAAACAGGCCTAAATAAATTAAAGTTCAAAATGGGTAGTGCATGGGTAGTTTTTAAGTATGCAATTCACCTTATCCATTTTCATACAATGACAAACACTATAAGCTTATCTGTTTAAGGTTATTTGACATCTAGGCTGACATGTGATCATGTGATAGTCATTTAACCTCAGGCTGCAGGCCTGGACACTTGACCGTAGATGACTATGGTAGTCATCTACAGAAGCTGCAGAAAGTAGATGAAGTCTTGGTCAAATTTACGTGTATTGTGCAGCCAATTTTTGCAAAGAATGACAAGAATTGGATATAAGACATGAGTTGATGATATCTTTATAAATATAAAAGATTTTGAGTAAAATTGTATTAGTTAATGCTCAGCGTGTGACCCAAATACAAGGACTGCATTTGAAATAGGCAGGATGTACACATCTTTATAGATAACCTGTTCTTTTTTTTTTTTGTAGGACTGCTATTCTGTTGTGGCTCTTGGCTGTGTCATGCATTGGTAAGCCATCTTTTGTATAGTTTCATATATCAGACTTTGGATATTCCAACAGCAGAACTGAAATCCAAACAACAGCTGTGGCTTGTGAGACTCTAGTCTAAATAATGATTGCAAATGAGAAAAACAGGGTAGATATGAGGCAAACATTGTTATTCTTTCCCAGATGTAGGGACAAACTAGTTGCTTATTATCATTTTTATAATACGTGTTAATATAAACGCATCTCTTCTACATCGATCTCACATTCGAGTGAAGGTCAGTTTTGACATCAGTTACACTAGGTGTGTCCCAACAGAACTCAAGATTATGTTCTTATAACAAAGTAAATTGAGATAGTTGTGCAATGAATCAGCCATTAGGTTTGACTGAATGTGGATGGGAGGGTGTGTAGATATTGCCTAACACTTAATAATGGACAAGTCCTTGAAACAAAAGAAGTAATCTTCATAAACCAAGCTTCCTGAAGTGAAAGAAGAACAAAGTTTGACTCTAAAGAATGCTAAATTGTAGATGTCTGAGAACTGTTTTAATTTATTCACTGAGCTTTTTCAGCATGTTGCATGGACATGAATGAAAGTATTGGGCTTGGACTCAGCTGGGTGTTCCGACATGACCATGACACCAAATACACATCAAATCTGGTTCAGAAATAGATAGCGCAGACTACATAAGCTTAAAACATGTCCTGACATCAACTCTATTGAAAATATGTGGATTGTACTTAAAAGTCAGGCTCGTGCCAGGAGACACAAATTTAATTATACTCTCCTAATTCAATTCAAAATGAATAGAGCATTTGTTGTTTTTTTTTGTGTAAACACAAGCCCTTTGCTTAATTTATAGCCAATATGTGCAATACATCTGTTGGTCATGTCGAACTTCCTTAAAAGTAGAAATTGCTGCCTCCGGATGTTTCTTGCAGCCTTGTAGTCTTTCTATTCTTGCACTGGGAAATTCCATGAACACTTCTTAGTGTTAGTTTAAAAATATTAACCATATATCTTGCATACATTGCCTTATTCTCCTCTTATATTCAAGTATGAGGCCTGGGCAGGCTTTTCATAAACCTTTATTTAGGTGTAGTTCATTAAGTAGCTCATGGTTCATTTTGAGGTATGTTTTGGATCATTGTCTTAGCTTTAGTTTTTCACTGACTGCCAGCCATTAGTTTCCAAGATTTTCTGGTGTTCAGTGGAATCCATTCTTGTCCACTATCTACCCTCGCCATAATTTTAGTGCTACTGGATGTGCCACTCATTCCCAAAGCACAATTCATCAATACGCATGTTTTCTTCACATTTTGCCCTGGAGTGATATGATTGTATGATGATTATGAAATGAGTAGCTTATGTAAACATGAACCTTTTATGGTGAGAATGCAGATCATGATAGTATGAGCTACACCCTATTAAATGTACCAGTGTAAATCTACACCATGTTAGCTGAGCCATTAATCTCTTTTCAGTGATGTGGTTTTTCATTGCATACAAATCCAGCCTAGGGGCCTTTCTGTCAAAGGTTTTTCAAAGATTGTCTTCCAGTTTTTGTCCTGATTGTTCCCATTTACTTTAATAATAATAATAAAAAAAACCATAACAGGATGTTCAAATTCAGTGTGGGAGGTGGTTAAATGTTAGAACAAACTCTGGGGTTGTCTTCACCTGATTTGGATTAAGGCCATGCAGGGTAGGCAGGTTCTGATATCTAACATAATAATAATAATAACAACAACAACAACAATGATAATAATAGATGCAAATTATGGTTGAAGTGGAAGGATGGCAAAAGCTTTTGCACGTCACAAATTTCTCAATCAGCTAAATTCAGAAAAAACTTCATTCAAGAGCCACTGTTAAATTATTTGTCACATCATGATTCTCTAGGAGGTAGTTAGGAGTGAGCTAATATTACAATTTCTATGCATCTTTTCTATATTTTTTGTACATTTTTTGATAATTTTTTTAATTACTATTCCCTGTTTATGCTGCAGAATAAACAAAATGTGCAGTATGGTTATCATATTCTTGTGTAATCAATCAGAATAATCTTTCTTGTTTTTCATCTGAAGTATATGTATTCAAAACAGTTATAGGATATATAGAACAGTTGAGGATGTAACACTCTGTTAATCTGTTAATGTTGCAGACAGCAGAGCAGCAGAGCCAATCCAGAACATGACTGCCTTTGTTGGGCAGGATGTGATGTTGCCATGCCCTTGCTCTGAAGATGCTAATAAGCTGGTATGGCAGATTGGCGAGGAGAAAGTTGTGAACCATTGTTGTAATGAGACACATCCTATACATGAATTCTATGAAAAGAGGTCTGAAGTCTTCCTGTCAACTACAAAAGGAAACTGCTCGTTACTTCTCCGTGATGTGTCCTTGGAAGATACGAAGACGTTTACATGTTTTATTTTTAATGGGGGAAAATTCCTAAGCGAGCATGAAGTTGGACTGAAGGTTGAAGTTGGACCGGAAAAAGGTAAGCCATTAAACTTTGAGTTTTTTTTTAAAATTTCAGTCTAGCGCACAGGTTGATAAAGCAGCAAAGGATGCTATTGAGAAGGTTAGTAATGTGATGATATTGTCTTTGTTCAGATGCTGTTAACGAAAATTACACAGGCTTTCGGAATGGTACATCTACTACACGTGAGTATAGTATCAGAAGTACAGCGCTGTTTGATTTTGATTTCTTTCCATCATGAGTGTCTTATTTAATCTATTTCAAAATATGTACATATTTCTTCCTTAGGTTGTATCTGTGTATGAATGATTCTCATTGTAATTGAATGTGATCACACCTGAAGCAAAACTGATATTTGGAACAGGAATCTATTTCAAGCAGGATTCTGCTCAATATGTATGATGCCCCTGGGACATGATTCAATAAAACAGTTACAGTGATCAGTTTGTTGTTTTGTTTTGCTTTCAGAGAATAAGAGTGAACCCCAGACAGGATTTTTAGTTGGCATTCCCTTAACACTGACACTGGTAATCCTGGCTGGACTGATTGTGATACTTCTGATCAGAAAGCAGTGGCAGAGAAGACCCAGAATGGTACAAAATCTTTTTGTTACTAAATAATTATGGTGCTAATCTAAAGTAGTTACTCTTCTTAACCCTGGAAAACCCAAACCACCTAATCATAATAGGAAAATATCTCCATTAGCTAAAATAAAGATACAGACTCAGTGAATGCAAAAACAGGTGTTTTTTTTATTTTTTATTAAATTAACCCTTTCCTACTACATTATCAAATGGTCCTTATGAGACCTTCTGGTATGTCCACTAAGGTCCACCACCCAATGAGTGGGTTGTATATAAGGGTGAAATAAAAGTTAGGGTCAAATATGACCCCAGGGGTGCTACAACGGTTAAGTATCCAAAAAAAGCACAATAAGAGATGTCATCAAAAACTGCTGAGGTTTGAATTACTACTGTTTCAAAGTTGAAATCATCAGCAAGTAAATTTAAATTTTATCAAATTTAATCAGTAAATTTAATCAGTGCTTTGATTAAATTGATGTACTTCTCAAGAGTATTAGTTAAATGTTATCTTGTTTTGATTTCTCATAACTAAGTACTCAACTTCAGCAGTACATGCGTACTAATGGTTAATTAAGGTTTTTCTTAATGTTACAGGTAATGATCCAGGATCCGCAAACAAAACTGCCTATAATGGACCATACCAGTAACACACCAGTGTGACCAGTAACCTGATGCATTCTGGGTGAGCCAATAATTATGGCATCACCTCACTGTGAAGACTACTTGGCAAATGATCTGAATACCAACACAGGGCATTAGAAATCTGTCGACAGATCAGTATGGGAGAAATGTTTTTTACTGTTGTTAATCACTGTAATATACTCCTTGTGTGTTAAAATGTACATATATATTTGAACAGTTTTACATTTACATTTAACTGGCAAATTCCTGCATTCAAAGTTATGTAACAGTGAGGCAGAATCCAAATCAAGACAATGAGCTGTCAGGTTCCTCAGTGGTGCAAAAAAAAAGCGTTTGCCCTATTATCCAGCGATTCTGAATTCAAGTCCTGACGAAGCGTGTATGTGGAAGAACTGACTAGTGGGTGGGAATTGGCCAAACAAAAAAAGTCAGTGGAGATGAATATGCTGCAAGACTGAGTTTTATAATCATCCAGAAACAAATGTACCAGTTTTATATTTAGTATTTCCATAATCAATATCAGTATAGGCTTTAACATATTTTCAAGTTCAATGTCATGCTGCATCCCGTGAATGGCTCTGTGAATAGCACCCTAAGTTCCGCAGTTCTCCTGCAAATCTGCACCTGACATTGTCTAGGGGTGAACCTATGATCCATGAGTGATTGGGCATGCAAGGGTGTAAAAGTGAGTAAATGGGACAGTCCTAATACTTCAATAAATTCCAGGTGTATTCGGCACAATGCTTTCATTATGGCGTTCCTTTCACTGATATTGGCAGAGAGTCACGAAACTGTACAGTCACTACTCAGACATTTTTGCTGATAGGGAAAAAGATATAATGATTGTGATGCGATGACTAACAAAAGTGTTATCTTTGTTTTCCACTGGAAGAGAGAAGGAGGAATGACGTTTATAATAATTTTGTCAAGCCTCATTGAAAACAAATTGCACAATATCATAGCAGAACATTTGGAGGGGAAATCCGCTAACTGCACTCTAATCAGCTAATGGCAATTTTAAAAAGGTATACAGTCTATAAGCATTAATTAGGTAACTGGTAACTGGAGCCAGATTGCTCCTTGTAAATAAACACGAAAATATCGTGGGTAATAGACCACTGCTGAGTTTGCAACAGTGTCAGTTCCACCAAAGGGTGCACTAAGTGCGCATACAGGGTGCTTGAAGCATATAATGAGAAGCTGGGACACCCTGCGACCTCACTGACCTACCATGCATGTGCAGACGAGGCCCACGAGGCTGCAGTTGTGCTATTTGGAACAGCGCCAGCATGTGTGATGTTGATTGATAAGACAGAAATTGTACATATGAACCCAGGACAAACTGTTTCAAAGCACATCTCAATTTCACTTTTGCATAAAAATGTAACAGAAGCTTGGTGTGAATTGCTTGGTTACTGTGAGGTTACTGTGAGGATGAGCACTGTGGAACTGCTAGGAAACAATAAATTGGAAAAAGGGGGGATCGGATGAGGCACTAACTGGTGCTACAAATGTGATTTTCACTTGGATGATTTAAGTGATTTTCATGTGAAAATCTTTACAGGAATTATACTTGTATAATCATACAATTATAATTGTATACCGTCCCCAGTAATTATTAGTTTTGAAATTTAAGAAGCACTTGGTTTTTTTTTTTCTGGGCAAAAAGCCAAAACAGGAAAAACAAGTCTCAGTGTTGACATCTGAGATGATGAGGTTGAAGAAGGTGAGACCCTGAGAGGATTTTCCAGCACAGTTCTTGTGACAGTTATATAATTCTAAACCTTATACTTTTTATCTTAATGTCAGTAAACCAAAAATGAAGCTAGGTAAATAATAGATTGAAATAAACAACAGGGAAAACAAGTAAGAGTGTGCAACTAAAGACTCCTGTTTATTCAGGGAGAAAGATGGGCTCCACCCAGGACTTTTGTACAGTACCATCTGCTGCATTATAATATACGTACTGCTTCTAGTATAAAAGGTCACTGATGCCTATAAAGGAGATTCTGTGCAAAAGATTAGATTGCTACACTGTTTTACTTCATGAAATTCCTGGAAACTTTCAGTTATATGCTGTTTCTGTAGTGTTGACAGGCAACTGAGTTAATGGCATTATACATCTGCTTAAATCTACACCTAGGCTTATTTTCTTCTGGTGTGTTTTTATTTTAATTCTCCCTATGGGATATTTTGCTTGCTTGTATTTAATACAAACAGCACATGTGGGAAGTGTATTTTCATATGCCTGTGGTGCTAATAAACTTTATGGTACTTTTCTATGCTTGTGTCTTCTATTAATTGGTCTGATATACTCACATACGCAGCCCTATAAGTCAAATCCAC
Source organism: Chrysichthys cranchii (assembly GCA_030068335.1). Taxonomy (NCBI): domain Eukaryota; kingdom Metazoa; phylum Chordata; class Actinopteri; order Siluriformes; family Claroteidae; genus Chrysichthys; species Chrysichthys cranchii. Next base: position 10,854 of record JAQMCW010168272.1, read on the forward strand.
ACAAGATTCAGTTAGTGTATATAACACTGAAACATGGGTGTGAGACTGGCTAAAAGGGACCAAACTGTAGAAGAGTACAGTGAATCCCCGCAATATCGTGGTTCACCTATCGTGGGTTCAGTGCATCGCAGATTTTCAAATTTTGATTTGCGGAATTTTTGGGCTTTTGCAGGACCCAGGAAGATAAAATATAATAAAAAATGTTAATTCAAACATTAAAAGAACATTTAAATCGAAATAAAACAGTATGCACTGTATTTTCATCAGTGGATGAATACACAGTGGCGGTGTACACCACTTCCGCTTCAGCTCGTAAACAGGCTGTAAACAGGAAGTGACCTCACCGGC
>JAQMCW010168295.1:0-11200 GCA_030068335.1 Chrysichthys cranchii
CGTTTCCTACAGACCGGCATCTATTTGTCGTGACATGTTTTTAACCCGGCGTTTATTGGAAACGGGCGTCAAGAGACAGGCCACTTTTAGAAGATATACGGTATATATATATAAATATATTGTAGCGGCACTTCCAGGTATGGGCGGGGCGTTCCCGGCATGCCTTGCATGGCTGTGTTTTTGGACGTCACCGTTCAGGAGACGATGGGTCTCCGGGGTGGGGTTTCGGCCATTTGGCCTGTGTTGTATGTGTGGTTGTGTGTGTGAATGTAAGGAGTCTGCTCCTGTGGGTCTCTGCTCGCCCTGGTTGCATGCACGAGTCCTTTTAAGGACTACGTGCCTCTGTGGCCAGGGTGGGAAATAAAGAGTGTTCCTCAGCGGTTGCTTGGGGGATTTTCCTAGACCTGGTTGTCGTCTCCTTTATTGTGTGTACGTGTGAGAAACCCGGCGACGGAGGGAACCGTGCCCGCACCTTGACTCCGCCACACTGGTGTCAGAAGTGGGATGGAGATGACAACGCTGGAGAACACCGGAGACCCCACCTGCCGGCTGGAGGCCGCACCGCGACGAGAGATCCCTGGGAGCAGACTTCCGAGGCCGGCGAACCAGCGGGAGGATGCGGACCGGCTGTCGATCGCGGCTCCGAGCGACGGCGATGAGGGAGAGCGCTGCCCACGCCTGACGATGGCGGAGCAGTGGAAGGATACGGACCTGCCGTCCATCGTGGACCTGGGCGATGACGCTGAAGGGAAGCCCGTGGCGACAGGCACAAGACCGTCACAACCGCAGCTGCGAGAGAGACGGCGAAAGAACGCGACAGGCGCGAGACCGTCATGACAGCAGCGGCGAGAGAGACGGCAAAAGAACCTGTCGGGCGCAGGGAGGCCCGCGCCGACAGGTGCGAGTGCGGTGCAGTGGTGCCGCCCGTGCGACATGCAAGGACTGTGGACTCAGCTCAAGGTGCCTGGGGACAGTCACCGCTTAGGTGGGGGCAATATGGGCGGCACTCCCCTTCAGCGTCATTGCCCGGCTCTACGATGAATGGCAGGAATCGCGCTGCCTCAACCGGACACGGGCGGCGCTCCTCTTTAGCGTCATCACCCAGCTCTACGGTGAAATGGCAGGTCCGCGTCCATCTGCTGCTCTGGCATCTGCTGCTCTGCCGGCGCCCCCGTCACCAGCTGTGGGCGGAGTCGAGGCGCGGGCACGGTTCCCTCCCATCGTCTCCTGGACGGTGAGGTCCAAAAACACAGCCATGCAAGGCATGCCGGGAACGCCCCGCCCATACCCGGAAGCGCCGCTACTATATATATATATATATGTGTGTGTGTGTGTGTGTGTGTGTGTGTGTGTGTATATAATGTATGAAGGCTTTATAAACCATTTCCACTCTCTTATAAACACATCCTGTGCTCTTAAGCACTTTCTACACTCTTAAACATACATAATTTTAACAACATATAAAATTCTCCATGCGTACTTACTGCCGGTGAGATCACTTCCTGTTCACGAGTTGAAGCGGAAGTGGTGTACGCAGCCACTTTCACTTTTCATCCGCTGATGAAATACAGTGCATTCTGTTTTATTTTGATTTAAATGTTCTTTTAATGTTTGAATGAACATTTTTTAAAATGGTATTTTCTATTCCAGAGTTCTGCGAAAGCCAAAAAATTCCACGAATCAAAATTCGAAAATCCGCAATGAACTGAAGCCGTGAGAGCTGAACCGCGATATTGCAGGGGACAACTGTACTTCATTCTATGAACATAAAATTTCCCTAAAATAATGATAAAATCTATATGTCGTTAATAGCTGAAAAAATCTGTGTGCTTGCATGTTGATAATAAGTAATATTTTCATATAGAATTGCAATGATTTTCCCAAAATGGCCTTGGAGATCTAATAGCAAATCCAAGCAAAAGACAGTTCCATGTATACACTGGAAAAAGAGGTGCTCTAAAGTTTCTGTCAAATTTACAAAAGGTAAAAAGTTACAAAAGGTACATTTGTCATCTACATTAGGGATATATTTATGAATAATAGTGTTCACTGGATAAAATCTATACACAATTTTTTTTAAAAATCGATTCTTTGATTTTATTGGATAATACATTTGTCACATTGGTGGGGTTTAGGTGGACACATGTGCAAGAAGGAGTCACCACTAATAAAATCCATAAAGGTTTTATTAGGAATCAGCGCAGAGGTAAAATAAATCAACAGGCACGGTCAAGGTCAAAACACAAGCAGTGGTAACTAGGGGCAAACAGGAATATCGAAGGTAACACAAAATCAAGAAATACAAGAGAACAAGCAAGAGTCAAAACACGGGCAAAGTAAACACAAGTATACAGGTTGGAAATAGAGTAGGTAAGGCAAGCTAATGCGTTGCAACCTTGGTGTGCATGAGCGAGTCTATTTATAGTCTTGGAAATCATTCTAAATTTAGTGCACCCGTTGCTGGCCACATGATGCACGAGTGCATCACAAATCTTTGTGCATGCACCGGCAAAGGAGTGGAGGAAAACCCCCCGAAGTGATCGTTAGCCGTGTGAGTCCTCTGGTATGCACAGCTATTGGGAGTGCTCGAAATGGCATAAAGGTGGCCAAAAAAACACCTTTATACATGACTGATTAAAAATGAGGATATGTATATAATGTTATATTTTGTTATTCTTATGATTTGACATTTTCATGTATATAAATTTGCTGTCTGCCGATTGCGGGAACGTGGGTTTGGCGACTAGAGTATGGGATTTTTAAACTACCTCTGTTTAGTACGGCAAGGAGGGGTGTAAAGAGTGCATCCTGGTTGGAGCCAGCAGGTGAATGGAGCATTTGGAGGACCTTGTCTTCGTCTGATTGGTATGTGGATTTACCTGATGGACTACGGGATCTACTAAGGGGGTGGACTACTGCAAGAAAAGCCTGCTACCTTGAACGTGGGTATTGGTGAGATTGTATTCCCTTGTTCGTTTTGGAGCAGCGTCTCATCAAAGGACTGAGTGATCTTTTCTGGAAGATCACGCTGGGGTTTTTGGACTGTCCAACTATTTTCTTTTGATTGCATTATTCAGTGGGACTGGTGGGTTTTATTCACCAGTTTTGCGAGAATTGGGGAAATGAACCTGGATGGATGAAGGTGTGTTTATAGTGGAGTGTAACGCTTGTATGCCAAATGAGGGATGACCCAATTGTTGCGTGCATTACGCGCTGATGTTTTACCTTGCTGCAATACAGCATGAACTCCGTTACACCGCTTTTTTCTTTTTTGTCGTTAATGTGTTGTCTTGTAGGTCACAAACGGCTTATTGCCTGATCACTTTATGTAGGCCTATAGCAAAACCTTTCAGCGATGATAACGTAGGACCCTCCTGTGACAAATATAGCATTGTAACCTTTTTCCCAGATTTAGGAAGGGCGAATTGTTACAACGGGTGCACTTTGTGCCATAGATTCATGACAGAACCTCCCCCAAAGGTGCTACTCCTGGAGTGCCTTTTCCTATAGCGCTGTGGCGGCCCCAGATTCTCTTCGGGCCTGGCACTAGACCAAGGTAATCTGAACCTTGGTTTGACCATGGACTCGGGCGTGGACGTGACCATGGGCTATGATGTGGGATGCAGCATGGAATTTGTGGTAGGCTCTGTGAATGTGGCAAGCTCAGTGGTAGGGTGTGTAACAGGCTCTGTGGCGAACTTGGTTGGCTCTGTGGCTGGCTCTATGAACAAGGCATGCTCTGTGAGTGTGGTAAGCTCTGTAGCAGGATCTGTCAACAAGGCTGGTTCTGTGAACATGGCAGGTTCTGTGAAGTTAGCTGGCTTCAAAGCAACATCAGCCTCAGTGAATGTGACTGGCTGCGAGAATATAGTAATCTCCATGATGGTCATGGGTTCTTTGGCAGGCTTGGCGATCGTGGCAGGTTCTGTGGCACACTCGGTGATCGTGGCAGGCTTGTCGATCATGACTGGCTCTGTATATGTGTCAAGCATCAAAACTGTAGTAATCTCTGTGGCAGTGGCAGGAACTGTGAAGTCAGATGACAACTCTGAGGTCAGGCGACGATGTGGCTGGCACAGACAGTTCTGTAAAGTCAGACATCACTGCAGAGGTTGTCGCAGACGGGTCTGTGGAGTCAGACGTCATTGTGAAGTCAGACGACTCTGCGGCTAATGCAGATGACTCTGAGATGACAAACGACACTGTGTGAAGAGGGCAGATGACTACGAAGTCTGGCAGTGATTCTGCGATCACTGGCACTGCAGGCGGCTGCTCTGTGATTGACACTGAAGGATATTCAATGGCAGACGCTGACGGCTGATCTGCAAGGACAGGTGGCAGTGGCTCTGCGATCACAGGCGGTGGCGGTGGCTCTGTGATGAAAGGTGGTGGCTCTGTGACTGGTGCAGGTGGCGGTGACTGTGTGTGGACAGGCTTGGCAGTCTCAGGAGTGTGGGTTGGCTGGAGATTTTGGATCGGTATGGCGGGCTTGGAAACTAGTGTAGTCTGGGCTGACTGCAGAGCTTGACCAGACTTGACAGGCTGAAGAGCTTGAGCAGGCTGAAGAGCTTGAGAAGGATTGGCTGGTTGGAGATCATGCTTGGCTTCAGGCTGGGCCTTGGCTTCTGGTTCAGGTTCAGGTTCAGGCTGGGCCTTGGCTTCTGTTTCAGGTTCAGGCTGGGCCTTGGCTTCAGGCTGGGCCTTGGCTTCGGCTTCAGGTTCAGGCTGGGCCTTGGCTTCTGGTTCAGGTTCAGGCTGGGCCTTGGGTTCAGGCTGGGCCTTGGCTTCTGGTTCAGGTTCAGGCTGGGCCTTGGCTTCTGGCTGGGCGTTGGCTTCGGCTTCAGGTTCAGGGTGTGCCTTGGCTTCGGGTTCATGTTCGGGCTGGGCCTTGGCTTCTGGTTCGGGCTGGGATTTGGCTTCAGGCTGGGCTTTGGCTTCGGGTTCAGGTTCAGGCTGGGCCTTGACTTCTGGTTCAGGTTCGGGCTGGGCTTTGGCTTCAGGCTGGGCTTTGGCTTCGGGTTCAGTTTCAGGCTGGGCCTTGGCTTCTGGTTCAGGTTCGGGCTGGGCCTTGGCTTCGGGTTCAGGTTCGGGCTGGGCCTTGGCTTCGGGTTCAGGTTCAGGCTGGGCCTTGGCTTCGGGTTCAGGTTCAGACTTGACTTCAGGTTCAGACTCAGGAGTCAGTGAAGGAATCGAAATGGGTTTAATCTTGTGCAAAGATTCAGAAGCAAACCTGGGTTCAAGCTTTCATGAGGATTCATAAATGGACGATTTATATCCCCTCACATTTGAATACCTAATATCCTTTTACTTTGTACTTATACATTTGAACAAAAAGTATACATTCATAAGTTTACATAAAAATAATTTTTTAAGGTGTAAATTCTGTGGAAAAATTCTTGTTCATATTGCACCTGGTGTCAGTGTTACACAAGACACTATATGCTGGATTTCAATGCAACAAGTTTGGTGTAGGTGAAGAAGCGTCCTAAAGTTCTCAGAGGCATTATGCATTATTATGATGAGAGTATCTTCATAAGTAGTTGTGTACTAATTCATCATTGTTTTAAACACTGGACATTTAATTTTTAGAAAAATCATTCACCTACACCCTGTTTCAATAGCTTGATCAATTTACCAAAAAACTCTTACACGTTATCAATATGTTATTGCTAAATTGAGACAAATGTGTCCATTAAAAACAAATAAAATAATAATTTTCTAGATTTTTTGCTGCACAATACAGCAAGTTGTTCACTTACTACTGATTCTCACAATTCTAATTTTGAAATGAATTATGTCATTCCCCAGAAAGTCATATCACAGACACAGACATAGCACTTGATTGATTAGCTATTTACTTCTCAAGGATGAACTCAAGTTCAAGCATAAATGTTTAAGTGTAATTTTACTCTTTATCCCTCTTTACTACATAAACATATCATAGAAATTATACTATAATTTCCATCTCCAAAAGTCACTTGGAAGTACAAATATGGTAATAAGCCTGCAACTTTTAATTATGCCAACTGTTCCTCTTACAGGAGAGTAATTGCATCATGGGTGGTGGGAAATCAAGTAAGTTCTTCCATCTTTTTTAAATAAATTAAGATGTTAAAATAAAGTACCTTTTTACAATGCTTAATATTTCAAATTGAATGCTAGCTTAGCAGGTCCTGGTAGACAACCAACTATTAACTAATGACTGCTCATACTTAGAATGCCTGGTTGTGATGGACCTATTACAGAAATAATAAAGAAATTAAATAATTCAAACAAAATGGATTTTTTTTTTGCTTCCTGAAATAATTGAGATTTATGAGACAATGTCAAGCTGAACACAAAAGTATTTTCACTGAAAAAAACATAAATTGCATTATGTTTGCTCTCATAACAATACTGACACATTGTGTTGGTTCAACTACAATGAAAATGTTTTGCAGCTGTTTTTTTTTTTTTTTATTTGTACTCAGCATCTGGTGCCTCTCATGTCAGTGTCCAAAAATAGCCAGCATTGATGTATTCCAGTTGCCCTGATTGAAACGTTTCACCATGTTCATCAGTGAATACCCCAAGATCAGCAGGGAAAAGTTGAAGTGACACATTGCACTGCATGGTTTTGTATTGTTTCAGCATGCTGTCAATCAGCTCAGTGTAGTTTGGTGCTCTTTAGTTGCCAAGGAAATGCAATTAATTAAATATGGGGAAACAGTGGCTGAACTGTCGTGCAAAAATCTAAACAAAGTCACAATAAGGCTCATATGAAGCCAGCCTCCATAAAACGCAGCTCCATCACTGGAGCCAGGCCCAGTATAACTGCATATTTTACCAGGAGATCCGCCCAGGCATGCAACCCCCACATTGGCATTTACCGTCCGTCAACAACACGCATCAGTTAAAATAACAATAACAACTAGACTGCATTTCCGCAGAGAAAATGCAAAGTGTGCTTGCTCAAATGTTGCCAGCAGCAAGCTGACTAATAACTCCTCAAGGTCCTAGAGAACGCCGGCTTTTCACAGAATCGAGCAGAAAAGCACACAAATGACTCCTCAAGGTCCTAGAGGGCACCGGTTGTTCAAGGAATTTCGTGGTAAAACGTGAATACCAAACGAACAACAAGGGGTAACGTAACCATTTGAGCAAGCCATCATGCCCTCGGCACAGACATCTCAGAGTTGGAACGGTGTCTCTAGCTCGAACGCCCTAGGAGGAGTAGGGGGCGAAAAAATAGGTGAATGGAATAATAAAAATAAGAATAATAAAATTTAAGAAGAACAATAGCGTGCCTGCAGAGCAAGCACACTAAAAACTGTTCCGACACGCTATGCAGGGCTACTACATCAGAGTTGCATTAATTATACACACCATTGAGGTGTATCTGCAAATAAACAATATAAGGGCTCGTTCTGTTCCATAAACGGGAGAATTCTGAACAAATAAACTGTGGTCAGATCACACTGCCTTTTATATACGACTCACATCAAAATAACACATCCCACAGCAGTACCTACCCATGTTAAATCCAAATCAGCCACAGAAAAGCCAGTCAAATTCTCTTCTAGTCAGCACACCAACCCTGTGACTGCACTAGTCTGAAATTCACAATAAACACCAACGAAAAATAAGATTGCAATATGACCACAATCTAACAGAAACAAAACCAAACAGTTCAGAATTACTGTGGTTCCACTCCCTTCCACTACCCATGCTTGCAGCTGAATTAAAACACGCGATTTTAGCCAACCAGATGTGCGGTCATATATGTGCCCTCCCTGATCACTTCTGGGTTCTAATGTCCCTCTGACTACATTTATGTATATGTATATAGAAGCTTCATCATTGTGTACTAGTGAATTTGATTTTCACAGATACTAGTCAATTCAGAAACTTCAACATCTAAAATTCCATATATTAAATGAACAAAAAAACCATAAAGCATCACACTATAATATGCATCTCTACAATATACACTGACTAATTATCTGTTTTCTCTTACAGTTTTTAAACAACCATGGAGGAGTGTGGACTGGACGCCACGGTCAGTGTATTAATGCATCAGTTGTAGGTTATGCATTAATAGGCTACAGGTTAGATTCCCTCACTCCTCTGGAATAGAAGAGTATAATATTGTACTTCTAACTCTCTCATTCCCTGGTTTACAATCCGAATTCCAGAAAAGTTGGGATGTTTTTTAAAGTTGAATAAAATAAAAACTAAAAGACTTTCAAATCACACGAGCCAATATTTTATTCACAACAGAACATAGATAACATAACAAATGTTCAAACGTGGAAATTGTACACCTTTATTACAGACATCTTCGCCTGTCATGAGTTTAATAGCTAGTTAATTAAATTTAGAATTTTTTAAAAATGATTTTTAAAGGATAATTATGATCATTAGATTTTTTTTTTTTTTTCATTTCAATTCTAATATATATAATGGATGCTCTATTTGCAACAACTAAAATACAATTTGGGCTTTTTGTTTGGAATCAGGTGCAAATAATTATTTTAGCCATCCATTCATTGAGGACTGTCTTATGAGTACCTCCTACAGAACTGGAAGATCTGAAAGTGGATGTTCTCTACTATTTAGAAATGATCTAGTTTACTTTTTTAATCAAGCTTTATTAAAAGATTTTGGAGTAATCATTATAACAAGATGTCAGTGAGCTTGCATCATGTACGTAACATTCAGAACAATCACATTATTTACATGTTAGATAAGTTTTACAATTCACTATTATATCACAGACTCCATCCACTCTATCCCCAGGAAACTGTTTGATTAACACAACTGGTCAGTACTCCCTGTGTATCCACCCTTTCTGTATTGTTTGTGAGTTTGTAAAAGTGTTTGAATGGATATAAATTTGTTTTCTAAAATGTAAATTTGTTTTGCTCTTTTTGGCCACCCTACTAATGTAATCACGTATTTGTTATTGACTCCATCCATCCGAGTTGCATATGAGTGCCCAAAGTGAAGCAGCTGACTGACTAGCAATGCAGAAGAAAGTATGCATATAGTGAATTACCATCCACTAGACAGCTCTCCCTATCACATGGCAGCTACCAACCAGGAAGTGTGAAGGCTATAACATTCTTTCTCCGGGGCATGTGACACTAGGTGACTGTCTTTTTAAACTCTTCCCCACCCTTCCTGACATCAGAGGCCAGTTTTGCCTTCCTGATCTCCCAGCTCTGTATGGAGGTGGCATCATGGGGATCTCTGGATGATAGGGAAAACACTTTTCTGTTGTGAGATTTTGGAGACATCATTTTCAATTTTATTAGCTAGCAAAAACTGCATGAATCTTTCTTCATAACTTTCAAACCTCAAGTCAGCAAGTGTTGCTGCTGTACATGTTATGCAACTATACCTTAATAGCAATTAAGTACATAAAATCATTTCTCTGCTTCTTGGACATTTCCATTAAGTTTCCAAAAATAAGTAAAACTTGCACATTGTTGTTACACACATGACCTTTCTTGTGTTACATTTTGATGTGTTAAAAGAAAATACTTTATTTAGCTAATGCTCCCTTTTGACTTTCTTTTAGTGAAAAAGAGTCATTGTTACAGACACTGTGTGAGTTTCAGTCAAACCATGGTTTTGTCAGGATTTTGGTTGTTGGACCAGAAGGTGCTGGGAAGTCCGCTTTTATCACTTCAGTTAATTCTGCCCTCCAAGGCCGCATTACTTACGTTGCTCATTCTGGTGGCTCGAGTGTCACTGGCAAGGTAATAATGCATAATCTTGCATATGAAACAACAAAATACATTGTCATTTTTAGTTTAGGGGAATTTCAATTCAAGGACACAGCTTAACATTTAAATAATGAAATGGCTCACACAATTGATAGAATTCTTCCCTATGTGCGTACAGCACACCTTCAACAAGATGAACAAAGGCACGGATGGCCCTTTCTTTCCATTTGAGTTTGGCACCATGGGTCTGGACGAAGTTTTAAATGGTGAACAGGTAAATGACCTTATCAGCATCCCACAGGGTCGTACGGAACAGGGATACGCTGTAGTTATTTACATGTACAATGACTACAGAAGCTACAGAACTGCAACAGTATTTGGATATATTGAAATATTTCATTGCCCTCTGATCAATCTCCATTATCCATTTGCACTCCAAATGCTAAGACTGTAAAAAAAAAAAAAGTGCATTTAATGTCAATTAATTACACTATCTGGTTCACACAATTTCCCATGCACACATCAATGTTAGCATTGCAGGTTGAAATGCACGTGTTTTTTTACCCTCTTGACACAGATGTTTTAGTGTACGAGAATGCACTGGAATTTAAAACATTTTACGCGCCACACAAAATAAATCCCCACCTCCCTCTCCCCTCCCCAAGCCATTCCTACAACCTCCAGCCTGTCACATTCTGTCACCAGGGCATAGCATGAGCATGTAGTCCTGACTGCACGCTGGGCTTTAACATGTTGCAGGGGTGACGTCATATGGTCTCATTCTCTCTCTCTAAGGTCTCTTTCTCTGATAATTTAATGTGGACATGAAACACTAGATGTTCTTAGTATAATATTATAAGATGGATTCCCAACTTTAAAAATGCTTAATGGTTTTAAAAACTGTTTTTAAAATACTAAGTAATCGAAATTACATTTTTCATACAAGTGCAGCGCCATCTTGTCCGATCATAGGATGTGACATCATGAGGTTGGTTGGCTTGGAAGTCCTACATTATTTCACATTAGGAAATTAGTGACAGCACTGATAATCACAGATGTAATGGAAAATAATGAAAGCCACATTAAAAACTATACAAGGGGGTCACTTTTATATTGCCCGTGGATGCTGTAATGAATTTCATGGAGTTGAAAATGAAAGCAAAAATGCCCAATTTCCTACTTTGTCTCTTAAGAGGCAAGCAGTTCTTCATTGGCTAGCTGCACTGAAATGAAAGCATCCTCCAGTTAGCCATAATGCTAGGGTTTACAAAGCAAGCACTTTGTAAACGAGGAGTATGTAAAGGACGAGGTTTGAGTCAGGCACATTAAGGCCATATATTAGCGGTTCACCAGACCAACAAGCTGAAGTCCGCAGCTGCTCTGTCTCTGTGACTTTTACTCTTATAGGGCTGAGTGTATGGTATGGAGTGAGGCAACTGTCTCTTGTGAGTCATTCTATAATTTGGGGTATATTCCCTGTCCACTGATGT
>JAQMCW010168304.1:0-11199 GCA_030068335.1 Chrysichthys cranchii
CTAGTATCAATCATGTATTGTGGAAAGGTGCCGCAGGCTGAGTAAGAAGAGTGGGGGGCACCCTGCTATAAAAACTCTGCCTCACTGTAACAAGGAGAGAGTGCATTAACCAAGCGGTTGTACTCTCATTCTCTTTTCTGAACTGTTCTATCTATTAAAGTCATCACTTCTGTGAGGAAGTCTCCGAATATTTCATTTGTGTCCAAATTTCCACCACACCATAATGCCGGAAGACATGCTCGAAGAGGCATTCGGTGACCTGTTTAGCGGTGGGTAATGCTGAGAATGGGATAAAACGACAGGCTTTTGAAAAACGATCGACCACTACCAGTACTACCGTGTTTCCATGCGACGGTGGGAGATCGGTAACAAAATCCACGGCTAGGTGGGACCATGGCCTGGCGGGCGTGGGCAACGGCAACAGCTTACCCGCGGGGAGAGTGCGCGGTTCCTTGGAGCGAGCACAGACTGCACAGGATGAGACGATGCATTTTACTGTTTTCCCCATGTTTGACCACCAATACTTGGCTTGCAACCGGTTGAGTGTGGCTGCTTCCTCCGGGTGTCCCAGCGACGGGTTAACATGGACCATGCGAACGAGTCTCTCCCTTAATGCTTCCGGGACGAGCGAGCACAGACTGCACAGGATGAGACGATGCATTTTACTGTTTTCCCCATGTTTGACCACCAATACTTGGCTTGCAACCGGTTGAGTGTGGCTGCTTCCTCCGGGTGTCCCAGCGACGGGTTAACATGGACCATGCGAACGAGTCTCTCCCTTAATGCTTCCGGGACGAAAGTTCGACCTGCGGGACAACCCTGTGGGACCTGAACCCCCTGTGCAGCATCCTAAATCTCCTGGTCTATGTCCCTTATTAAAGTTGTGATGATGATTCCCGGGGAGAGTATTTTGCTTGGCCGTTTAGGAGGTGCGTTGGCAGTGTGTCTACGCGAGAGCGCATCAGCCAGGACATTCTTGGATCCTGGTCGGTAAGTGATACTAAAATTAAAACGAGAGAAAAACAGTGACCATCTAGCTTATCTGGAATTAAGGCATTTGGCTTGTTTCAAAAATTCCGAGTTCCGGTGATCCATAAGTACTGTAAACAGATACTTGGTGCCCTCCAGCCAATGTCACCATTCTATCAAAGCTGCTTTGACAGCTAGGAGTTCATGGTTCGCAATATCATAATTCTTTTCGGCTTGACTGAGTTTGCGTGAATAGAATGCACAGGGGTGCACACGATTGTTTTCCCTGTGACGCTGTGACAAGACTGCCCCCAAGACTACCTCTGATGTATCCACTTGCACTATGAATTCTCTCTCCGGGTCGGGAGTTACTAATACCGGCGCCGAAGTGAACAAGCTCTTGAGGTGTTCAAACGCCTGACGGGCTTTGTCAGTCATGACGATTTGTTTAGGTGCACCCTTTAACAGGTCAGTAAGGGGGGCAGTCACCGCACTGAAACCTTTAATGAAGCGATGATAAAAATTTGCAAACCCCAAAAACCGTTGTAGGTCCCTTACCGTCTTAGGAAGGGGCCAAGTAGTGACAGCGGACACCTTGTCCTGCTCCATGGAAACTCCCTTAGGCCCGATTCGGTAACCGATATATGATATTTCAGCCCTGTGAAATTCACACTTCTCTGCCTTGATATACAACTGATGTTCCTGTGGCTGCGCTAACACCGTACGAATGTGACTGACGTGTTTGGCATAGTCGCGAGAGTAGATTAATATGTCATCGAGGTAAACAATCACAAACCTACCCAGCATATCTCTGAACACATCATTCATGAAGCCCTGGAAATAACTTGGAGCATTAGCCAGGCCATACGCCATTATGTTGTACTGGTAGTGGCCGGAAGTCGTACTAAACGTTGTTTTCCATATGTCCCCCACCTTGATACGCACTAAATTATAGGCGCTTCTCAGGTCCAGTTTAGTAAAGATGGTGTCTCCCTGTAACTGTTCAATAGCCGCCGGGACCAACGGGATAGGATGGGGATATTTCACAGTAACATCATTCAATCCCCGATAGTCTATACAGGGCCTTAGACCGTCCCCCTTTTTCTCAATAAAAAAGAATCCGGCCGATGCCGGGGAGGTAGATCTGCTTATTAGCCCTTGTTGTAGTGCTTCACGAATATACTCCTCCATAGCCCTTGTCTCAGTACGTGACAGCGGGTAGACTCACGAGCGAGGAGGTGTGGCCCCAGGGAGCAAGTCAATTGCGCAATCCCAAGGCCGATGAGGGGGAAGCCGCGCGGCCTGCGTAGGTGAGAAGACATCCGCGAATTCCCTATATTGTTCCGGGATGCTCACGTTCTGTTGTGCCTTAGGGCTTTCGATTGATGTAGTTAGCATGGCCAACATGGGGATCTTACATGTCTTAGCACAAGTTTTGGACCAGGTTAGGATCCTAACTGGGGGATTGTATTTCCTTAGCCAGGGTTGGCCTAACACTAGCGCGGGTCGTGAGTGCTCAACGACTAGGTACCTTCTCGGTATGTGTCGGGGTTACGGAGAGATGCAATGGCTCAGTAATCTCATTTAACCAGCTGCCCCCTACCGTGTGTCCATCGAGGGACTGAGCGAAGACCGGATTCTTGATTTCAGCTACCGCTATGTTCAACTGTTCAACCAACGCCCGCGTGATGATGTTGCCAGTCGCTCCCGAGTCTATGAGAGTGGAAATAGAGACAGGTTTGCCATTAACGAACAGTACAACATCAAAACAAAACTGTGAACGTGTCAAACACCCCGAGATAAAAGGGATAGCTCCCGGTAACCTTACAGTCTTTTTAGGCCCTTCCTCCTGCGAGTAGCACTGTCCCTGGACTGTCCTATGGAACCGGTTACCTCATGCAGCTGTCTATGAGAGTGGAAATAGAGACAGGTTTGCCAGTAACAAACAGTACAACATCAAAACAAAACTGTGAACGTGTCAAACACCCCGAGATAAAAGGGATAGCTCCCGGTAACCTTACAGTCTTTTTAGGCCCTTCCTCCTGCGAGTAGCACTGTCCCTGGACTGTCCTATGGAACCGGTTACCTCATGCAGCTGTTACCGTCGTGTTCCTCCTCTCCAGGACAGCCTGAAACCCAAGGTGCACTGATTCGAAGGGACCTGAGCTGTGGGGAGGTTCTCTCTCCTGTAAGTGGTTCTGGAAACAAACAGCTGGTGCGGAGAAGCGGGGATGGGTCGCTCTAGCTGAATCCTCTGCCCTCTGGTGAACATCCAGGGTGATAGTGAGAGAGACGAGGTCATCCAGTGGCTGACCCGTGTCCTTGCATGCGATTTCCTTATGGATGGAGGGGCGTAGGCCTTCCAGGAACATGTCTCGCAACGCCTCCTGATTCCAGTCGCTCTCCGCAGCCAGAACACGGAAGGAGATGGCATAATCCGCAGCTGAAGAGGTTCCTTGACAGAGCTGGATCAGCCTTTGACCGCTCATCTTACCCTGCTCTGGGTTGTCAAAGACGAGGCGGAATTGTGTGATGAAGCTGGTATAATCTCGCGTTAATTCTCCCCCGGATTTCCACACAGCAGCCGCCCAGTCCATAACGGGTCCCGTGAGACACTGTATAATCAGGGAAATCCGCTGTTGTTCAGTCATTTCCGGGAACTCCACGAAATATAGCTCACAAGCCAGGACGAACTTACTACACCCCTCGGGGTTCCTTCCATAACATTCTGGTGTGATAATATGTCGAAGACTCGCTTGAGCCCGCAACACGTCAGGAACGGAGGGAGCCTGGTGTGAGCTGGCAGGGGCTGAGGATGCGGTCCTTACGAGTCCGGCCACGGTGTTCAACAGAGTGTCCAGCTGTTGTTGCTGATGTTGTAGGACCTGTACCAGCTGGAGCTCCTCACCGTCAGACGCCGCATCGCTTGCCTCCATACAAGCGGCCCGGTTATCTGTCATGATGCATACAAGGTAGGCAGTGACGTAAGACAAGAAGTGATTTATTTACATGTGTATATACAAAATACCAGTTCCCTTGTACGAAGCACCAACAGTTAGAATAAACTGGAGGATAGTGTCCCAGAAACTCCCGAAGGAGGTTAATGTCCAGAGTCACGTAGAAGCACCGTGAAACGCCGCAGACAGAGCTCCGCAGAAGTCCTCAGAAGGAAAGCGGCGCGTGCTCAATAATCCGACCGTAGCAACCTACGAGTAAAAGCATTCTCGGAAGCACAACATGAACATTAACGAAAGGGGAAGAAACACAAACAACGTGTAATACGGACACTCTATGTGATAACCGGGTGAGGAGTCGTGAGCGACTGGCTTCCTAAATAGTGAAACCGAAAATTAGCAACAGGTGTGGTGGAAGGAAGGTAACAGGAAACACTAAAAACCTGGCTCAGTATTCCGGGGATCTGTACAGCTGTGTGACGACGCAGTCCAGTCCCTCCGTTACACCTTTGTCGGAAAGCCAGACTGTGGACCTTCAACCATGCTTCATTCTGAATTTAATTTTGAAGTAATGTTATGTTCAAATACAAATTAAACATCAGTGCCCATGTTGATTATATACATTATGTCCTATAATATTTATTCACATTTCTTTTTTGTATTTTTCATAAATAGAACAGTTTTAAATAATTTTAGGTTCACTGTCATTTATTTGGGTTCATTGTTCACGGTCATTTCCACCACACTGTTGTAAGAGAAATTATGCCTTCACTCACAGGGGCAAGCAACAGTGAGGGAGGAAGAACTAGAGATGGAGCTCCCACACTTGACACAGCTGTCTCCCCAGAGAAGACAGACCCACAAGAAGAGAAATAAGGTAAAGCGAATGCAGAAACACATATGTATTCTGCAATAGTGGCTGCATCAGTTTGAAAGTGTGAACAAAAAAAAATGTAAAAATAACAGGGGGCTGTACCAAGTAGATTTGTTTGTTTGTTTTGTTTTTTACTGCTGTGTATTATGATTCTAGTTTCCTTTTCAACCTTTTTATGGTATTTTCCTGTTTATTATTGTTAAAATGCCTTTTCAGCTTAGTATTGAGCACAGCTGTCATTAAGAGCATAGCTTTTGATTTATTGGATTTAAATCCTATATCTGTTTTACCTCAAGGAGGAGTTTTCTCTTGCTATTGCTCTTGCTATTTGATGCTTGCTATTTTGCTGTTTTTTATTATTATTATTATTATTATTATTATTGTTGTTGTTGTTGTTGTTGTTGTTGTTGTTGTTGTTGTTGTTGTTGTTGTTGTTGCTGTTGTTGTAAGATATATCTTTAATTCTCACAATAAACCGAAGCCTCATTAGAGGTGATGTGATAGAAGAAAAAAAAATCCTGCATCTGGACTGAGTCTGTTCACCCCTCTTCATTATTTTCTGTACTCTACCTATTGTTGCTAGAAGTTCGAACTTTGTTTTCTCAGCTTCTCCAGTGACAATGTACAAAATATAATTCTGGGATCATTGTTGGGTCTTGTATCCAGAGGAAGAGCCATTCAACAGGGGAATGCATGGCTGAGAAAAGAGTGACCTCCATATGGGTAATTTTTTTAAAAACAAAAAGGAAAAATCAAGGTAAGTATGAGTTAAATTGAGAGTTTATTGAGTGTCTTTTCCAAACAGCTCATATATTTCATATGAATGTAAAAACAAGGGGGGGTGTTCATATGGTATGTTATGCATATTTAATGCTTAGTCTAACACTGACATTATCAGGCTAACGTTATGAGATTTTAAGAGGAATGTGACAAAATGTAATGTCCACCATGTCCAGTTTTATCCACCACACCATCATCTACAACCCAACACATACTTTTAAATAAACATATAAAAATAACACACCCACAATAATAATATTGTGTATATTTGATAATTGTGCAGTTGCATAATAATCATATATAAAGACTGGAAAACAGCTGGAGCAGTGGTGGCCTAGTGGTCAGGGCATTGGCCCTTCAGTTGGAAGGTTGTGGGTTCAAGGCCCAGGACCAACAGGGTACACTGAGGTACCCTGAGCAAGGTACCTTCCCCAAGCGCTGCCCCCTGTTTCACTTGGTGAATGGGTCAAATGCAGAGACACTGTGTCATGCTATGCTGTTGTCACATAGGTGAGGTGATGTAGGATGCCTTCGCTATGAGCCATAAATAGATATAAATATTTATTTATTGAACAAACAAACAAGTTGAAATGGCAGGCAAAATCGTAGTACTGAACACAAGTAGAAGGTCAAGCGATCAGGCGTACAGTCAGCAGGAGGCGAGACAGAAACGAGATATCCAAAACACAGTCCAAAGGTCAAGATCCAGAAAACTAAACAATACAGAGAAGGGCGAGACGAAAATCAGAAACGAGAAACAAACCGGTCATGCCCAGGAAAACAACACAAGATTAGAAGGCTCGGCAGAAACTATACACAAAGCACATTAATACTTTGCAATGAGTGTGCGAACGTGGGAGTCTTTTAAAGTCTGGAGCTAATGATCCGCACTTGCATCTCATTACCGTCAGATGACCTAGAACTTGATTCGCAGCGCATGCGCCGTTGGCGCTGCTGTCATGCACTTCCTGCGTGAAGTGCGCCTTTTTCCGAAGCGCTTGAAAGCGGGTGTATATTAAAGGTGTGTTTCGCGCGGCACTTCTAACCGCTGCAGAAGCGTGTACCGTTCGAGTGGATTCCTGACAGCTGTGGTGTGTTTCACATGTGATGATCACTAGTATACATTAATGAAACACATGGTTTGTAAAAGGTGAACCAGATGAAGAATGACCCAGTTTTAAGCTTTTTTCTCCTCCATGTAAACATTATAAAATTGCCTTTAAAAACATGGAAAATAAATGAATTTGTACATTTGAAAAGGTGAGTGTCCGCACACATTTTATATACATACATACATACATACATACATACATACATACATGTGTACACATACACATATGTTTTATGCATTTTTCTGTATTAAAATAGATAAATTTTCCAGATCAAGATGGATGATATTTGAATTGTTACCCATGTACAGATAACTTACTTATTTTAAGCATGGCATCACAGAGGTATTCAAAATGCATCGCCCATGATGGTATTAAATGTAACGTGCTTACTACTTTATGTAGCCCACGTCGTTTCCCATGAGCCAGTGGAAAGGTGCATTTTTATACTGTCCAAAGGGCACTACCAACTGTCTGAGGCAGAGTTGGCGTGAAGGTGCCATGTGCTAAATCGAGCTTCTCGGCATGGGCCAGGGCAGTGTCCTGCTGCCACAGCTCCTGTGGAGGCCTCGGGGAACACCATCCTGTTCTCCCGGTAACAACGGGCCTCTTTGGTGGCCATCAGTATGGCCTGCTGTTGATTAGCAGGAGCCTCTGGATTAACGATGCGAACAGCTGGGGTCGTCATGTTCAGATCACTACTAGCTACGCTACTATTAAAAACTACTTTTAAAAGTTACTATTACTATTACTACTAATCACTAATTCTGTTATTAGCTGCTATTAAAAACAATTCTCTGTCATTTTTGAACGTTTTTCTCATTAAACTGGAAGTCGCGAGCCAGCTAAATGGTAATTTACTGATGTACAATTGACACTAAATTGCATATCAACATGCTATTGGTAGTCTACAGTCGAACTCTACGATCTGCTTGGGAGTCTACAGTCAGAGTCTACAGTGACTGTAGACTGCGGACCAATCAGAAGGCGTAACTGTCTACAGTCAGCGTAGACTTTGCATGACCGTAGACTCGACTGTACGACCAGATGGCTGAAGCGCATGCTGTAACACTGGTCAGAAAAAAAGAAGAAGTGGATTCATCGCTTCCCAGTCTTTTGGTTAAGACCAAATTGCTGAAGTGGATGCATCGCTTCTCAGCCTTTTGGCTAAGACCAAATGGCTGAAGCAGATGCTGTAGCATTGGTCTGAGTGAGAAGAGAAGTGGCTGCATCGCTTTTTGGCTGCGACCAAACGGCTGAAGCTAATGCGGTAGTGCTGATCTGGGTGACAAGAGAAGTGGCTGCATCGATTTTCGCTTTTTTGGCTGCAATCAAACGGCTGAAGCATATGCTGTAGCACTGGTCTGAGTGACGAGAGAAAAAAATCTGTTCTCATCAGTTTATCTGATATGTTCTCTATATGAAGACTTCATATTAAATGGATTTTTGCAACTGGGAGCTGGAAGAGGAGCTTGCTCCGTCCGCTCCACGCATCAACCTGGTATTGCAGTACTTCCAGGAATGGTACTGCCCCAAAATGTGAAAAAAAAAAAATCTGTTTCTTTTTCTTTCTGCAGTGCTCAGATGTTTTAGTAGAACAACTTTTAACTTCTAGGAAATGTGCACTTTCTTGAAAAGTAGAAAATGTAAAAAAAAACTTTATGTTCTTTGTCCTTTTCAAAAGGTCAGAATAATTTATTTTTTGCGGTTTGCCTGCTAAGGTGTTTTCCAAAACAAATTTTCACTTCCTTGGAAATGGTGTAAAAAAAAATGAAAAAAATAAAGTCCTTATTTCATTTGACCTTTTCAAAAGATCAAAATACTTACTTACTTACTTAGCTGCCTGCCTGGCCTTACCAGAATACTCCCCTGTCCTCCGCACTCATTTTTGGGCCTTTGTGCAATGCCAATCAAACACAGCTAGGTGTTCTACATATTTACTTACTTACTTACTTACTTACTTATTATATACTTACTTACTTACTACTTATTTTGCATATCCATATACAGTACTAAATTGTTTTCTTTGTCAAATTTACATGACAAACATCAGTAAGACTGATATACATGCGTTTGTCCAAAAAGCCCCTTTCTAATCTCCGTTGTGGTTTGTACGCTGCGTCAAAGCATTTTTAGTGACTGATGGACAGGCAGCTGTCAGCATTTAAGGATGTAATGCAAAATGCAACTATTGCTATTTACTATAAAAGGTTTACTAAATACTTTTTTTATTTACTATTTACTAAATAAGGTCTATAAACACCTGCGATGTCTGCGGACTTTAAGCCATTTTATTAATTTGTCGGACAGTGTTCAGTCTGTAGTACGAGATTCTGGTCAACGTATTAGTTCTCTCAAATCTGCTCATTCTGATGTTGATCAGCTGACTGTTCTGTGTTCTATAAAGATAACGAGTGGTTAAAATCCAAGATAGCAGACCTCATGGGGCACAACCCCCCATCAGACCATTCTGATTGTGGGTTTTCCTGAAGCCACTGAGGGCGCGGGCCGTACTATTTTTGACTCAACTCCTTGTCTGTGTCCTTGGATTGCAGGCTCTTGCTTCGCCGCCGGGAGGGGAGGGGATGCACCTTAGCTTAGCCCGCAAAATGACTGCTGGTGGGGGGAAGCCATGACCATTTATCCTATGATTTCACTGCTACCAAACAAAGGACCTGGTTATTTGTGAGCCACATAAGAGAATTGACCTGACCTACAATGGCCATGAAATTCGGTTCCACAACAAGCACTGTCCTGAAGTGTGAGGCAGTGCGGGCATTTCAAGGGCGCCATGTCAGAACTCTACGAACTGGTTGTCAGGCCTGTGCTCCTTTATTACTACAGGTTATGTGGGATGATTGTGGCCTGTGCTGGATTGCCGCCTTCTCGTGGGGCTGACCGATATTGCCTAATACTTCTTAATAAGTATTAATTTTTTATTAGTACTCTGCTGATTTTTAAGTGTTTTTTCTTGTTCCTTCTGTAACCAGTGTGTGTTGGCTGAGTAAATAACTGTCACGACAGATGCCAGGGAAACGCAGAGTTGCTCAAAAACGTGTTTATTTACACCAGTGTATATACATCCATTAGGCAACTGTGCACATATAAAATCCCCAGTGTTCAATCCGTCATGAGCCCAAGTTCATAACCTCGAGCACGGCACAAATGTCCAAGTAACTCCACAGAGAGATATCTTGATGTAGAGCCTAGGATAGCGATTGCCATGAATAAAGGCAGGTAAAATAGGCAAAATACACACAGAAATGCAACAACCCACATAAAAGACTAAGCTGTGGCAGAGTGTGTAAAAACATTGGTGACTGGACGAGGAGTCGGGCTCGACTGGCTTGTTATATACAGGTGACTGTAATGAGCTGTGTGAAAGTGACTTCTCGCAAGCCGGAACTAAAACCCGGGTTAGTACTCAGGGGATCTGGACCGTATATCTCTAATGCGTTCCAGCCCCCTCGTTACAGTACCCCCGCTCCAGGAGTCCGACCAGCGTCCCGCGGTCCGCGAGAGGTACACGAGCGTCTCAACCCCACTCTGGGGTTGAGACGCTCATGGCCTGCCGGGGCGACGAGGTGCCGGCCGGTCCGGGTGGGTGTGGTGGAAGTCCCGTCGGAGCTCGTCGCTCAGGATATCCGTGCTGGGGACCCAGCTCTGCTCTTCTGGACCGTAACCCTCCCAGTCAACCAAGTACTCAATCCGACCCCGTCGTCTGCGTGAGTCGAGCAGGGATAGGACGCGGAAGGCTGGTGCACCATCCACCTCTATCGTGCCGGGGAGCGTAGGACTCACCCCACCATCATCCAAGACCACCGGCTTGAGGAGAGAAATGTGGAAAGTGGGGTTAAGCCTCAAGTGACACGGGAGCTGCAAGCGGTAAGTCACGGGATTGACTTGACTTAAAACGCGGAAAGGGCCGATGTAGCGCGGGGCCAGCTTGTGGGAAGGAAGAGAGGCACGAGTGTCCTTCGTAGATAACCACACCCTGTCACCCGGCTGGTATTGCACGGTTCCCCCTCTATGGCGGTTGGCCTGCTGTTCAAAGCGTCTCACAGAACTTTCGATGCTAGCGTGGGCATTACACCAGGTTTGTTCTGCTTCACGAAACCAGTGATCACTGGGTACACTGGGTACCCCTGTTTCCTCAGGGTCCCATGGGCAAAACTGTGGCTGATAGCCCAGGACACACTGAAAGGGCGTTAATCGGGTAGCAGAATGCCGCATCGAGTTTCTAGCATATTCTGCCCAAGGTAGAAACTCTATCCAGTCCGTCTGGCAGCTACTGCAATAGGCGCGCAGGTAACGTGTAAGCTCTTGAATCGAGCGCTCCACCTGCCCATTAGTTTGAGGGTGGTAACCCGACGACAGACTGACCGAGGTACCCAGTTTACGAAAGAAAGCCCTCCATACTCTGGACACAAACTGGGGACCCCGGTCCGAGACCACGTCCTCGGGGATACCATAATGGCGAAAAACGTGTTCGAATAAAACCTCAGTCACCTGT
>JAQMCW010168393.1:0-11194 GCA_030068335.1 Chrysichthys cranchii
ATATATATATATATATATATATACACAGACACACACACACACACACACACACACACACACACACACACACACACACAAACTGATTTATTTTGACACATTAGTTTTTTTCATTTTCTCATCTATCCAAGTAAATTTTTTATTTATTTTCACATATAATTCTTGAATGTAATTTTTACATATAGGACATAGATATTGGTATTATGGCGTTGTTTTCACTTGTGAATATTTAGATTTATTTTTATATGATTACACGATTCAGTTTTTTCCACACTTTCACATTCATCTCACATTGTTTGCCTGATGTCCCATAGGTTTACTTGATTTCGCTTGTACCAGTTCACACCTTCATCTTCTAAGGTTTCCTTCCTGTAAAACATTCTGCTCACTATTAAAATGCACATGATTTTTCCATATGAGAACACAGAGTCACACGGCACACTCACATCCTCCATTAAAGCATTCGATTATGACTGGACCACGATTTATTAAATGCACTGCTGCTATTGGTGCTGCAGGAATTGATGAAGAGGCCTTGAAGCTGTTTTTCTGCAGTTGTGTTTGTCCTGATTGGATGCCTGCGTGAAATGTAGAGGGTAATAAATAGCAACGTGGCCTTGAAGTTAGGTGATAATATGATAACAGATATAATGGATCATTAAAGCTCCCGTGAAGCCGTTACACAGGCTCCCTCCCGTCGCTTTATATCATGGATATGTGGCTGTTATTGTTCATGACCCAGCAGAAGCTATTTTCACCTACTGCACAAGTTGTTCCCTCTCCATTAAGCAAGGCCATTAAAGATCCAGCTATTACAATCCACATGCAGAGTAATCAGAATGTGATTGCCACTCATGTAGTGAGCATGAAATCTGTATTGGGAGCACATCTGATGGGGGTTTTTTTTGTTTTGTTTTTTTTTTTAGGAAATTTTACTGAAATTCAACAACATATTTGAGCACAACATTATGCTTCACCATAGGCGTTTTCATGGGGCTCAGTCATACTCAGGCTCTTTAAAAGACATTTTCTTACATTTCATGAGTTTTTGTCTCTGCTTTGAACTGTTTTGGGTAGAATGCTAGTTTCAAACGTGCAACTTTATGCAGAATTTGCTTCTGTATCACCTTCATCTTCATTCCCGTCAAAATGGGACATCAGTTGATCTTAGGGTACCGTGGACAGCCACACACACATAATCATACACACCTACAGGCAATTTAGAGTAGCTCATTTCCTGACTAGCATGTTTTTAAGAGGTGGGGGGGGCCTAGCAAACCCAGATGAAACTCATATGGACAGGGAGAGATCATGTGAACGACATATAAACAGTAACCAAAGTGCAGGTTGAAGGTTTCCTACATTACCCACAATCCCACTGGAATACCTGCTGTTATGGGTGAGGAATTAATGCTGTGTTCCATTTGCACTCGTGACTTGGGATATCCATGTTTTGAGTCAGAAACGTCAATGCCCCCTGAAGTCGGATTTCTGACTCACAAAGTCAGGAGATCCTCACTAACACCGAGCTAAAAATCCAAAATGGGGGCGCCCTGCCTGAACAGTGAGCAAAAGCTGTAGTTTTTTGTAGTTTATTAAACGTCTGTCTGAATTTTGTCTCATTCAATCAGTCGTGCACACAGCACTGTTCAAATTTTATCTGTGCTCATGCTGATACGGTGTTTTGATGCGATAAATACCATGGAATGTGTTGTTTTCAGTTGGTGTTGCTAATTAACTGCTAACAGCTACCCGGTAGTGAGTGACCCTGGCTTCCATCACCCCATGACATTTAAAGAAAAGGAAATAAAGGAAGTTGAAATTCCACTTTCAAACTTGAGTGTTATTTATAATCGGGTGAGATCAGTTTATTAGGGACATGTTTTGATTAGATTTGTGGTAAAACATCAGTAAAGGACAAAAGAAGTAGTTATAGAAGTTTTCCTGGAGGTGTCCATATTGGCTTTCCGACTCGTACAAATGGAACACAATTAAGTCGGGCGTGGCATCATTCCCAGCTCTGAAATCCAACATCCAAGACAAATGGAATGCTGCATTAGCCCTCGCATCTTGTCTGATGATGCAGAGTCATGATAAGAGCGATGCAGCGGCACTTTAGTGCTTTAGCCTGTCTAGCTCTCTCACCACTTCATCTGGACACTCTGCTCAAACAGCTTCTCTTCCAAAGCATCAACTTTTATGCTCATCACATTTCATCAACATCTCATAGATGATTAACTTACCAAGCCGGTGCTCTGCTGTAACTCATCGTACACTGTAAGTACATTGCATTCTGGGACTTCGGGTCAACCATTTATATCGCTGCCTTCACTCGACTAAAACGAACATAGTTAGAAAATGGTGAGACCAAAGACGCTCTTTTGATGTTAGGAGCTAAACCTGATCACGAACCCTTATTCTTGTAATAACTGAAGTCTTTTTCCTAAATACGCATATTGTAAATGTGTGCTAGCAATAACAACACACAGCACCAACTAAGAAATTAGCACCAGAATCGCTAATGAAATTAATGCAATTCTCAGTGTTTATTCTGATCACAATTAGGACGGAGAAAGGATGTAGAGGATATTTTTACAATAAATGTGGCATTTCTGTCGATTAATTGGCCAAATTGCAATGTACGTAGAGTGCAGAAACTCTGTGTTAAATTAAATGCCCATCTGAGTATCTATTACGTTAAATTCCATTACATTACAGTCATTTGGCAGACCCCCTTATCCAGTGCGACTCATTTATACAACTGAGTAGCTGAGGATTAAGGGCTTTGCTCAAGGGTCCACCAGAGGTAGCTTGGCAGGGGTTGGATTTGAACTCACGACCTTTCGATCAGTCGTGCAGCGTCTTAACCACTGAGCTACCACTGTAAAAAAAACCAAAACAAAACAAAAAAACCCAGATCCTGCATCCTCATCCAGTGTGGTCTTTTGCACGTCATCGGTGACCCGTGTGCTCTGCCTCTGGAGGGAGTGCAGGTGCACTCAGGTAATTTGCCTGCTACGAAAATGCTGAGTCCCAGCGAAAAGGTGCTGTTGAGATGCAGCCAGAGGAGTCACGTTGTTGTTTTTCCTCCGTCCCTAGCTCCCAAAGGAACCAAGATGAGGACTGGGGAAGTTATTAACAGCTGATGGTGCAATCAGAGGGTGATATTTAGGACTCGTCCGTATAACCGGTGTAACCTAGACACCGATTTTCCCAGGGTACAAGAGGGATGCTCATGAGACGACGTGTTACCTGACACCTGGTGCTTTTGTTTCGTCCATGCACCTGAGAAACAAGAACAAGAGGCGAGGACAGGTGCGGGGCTGTGCTGCTGCTGTCATTAGTGCTGACGCTGAAAGATGACAGTGTGAGGGAAATGCGATGAAGGTACAGATGCTCTGAAAGTGCGGCCAGGAGGATGGAGACATAGAAGCCTTACGGCTTCTGTACAACCCGATTTTACTTCTTAGACGCACTCATAGTGTCAAATACACCTACGCGGACATGAAGCCTGGGAAGAAATCCTTTATAGGTAAGAAGCTTTTGATTATTTGAGCCAAAATGTTGCTGATCCAGTAGACTTGTCGATTTGGGAATGGTATAAAATTCAACGTGATGGAACAATATCAAGATTTCTTTGCACATTTTTTTAATCGAGGACAACAAAGGTTCAGTTAGTCACTTAGCCACTATTGAAAGCTAATCATTAGCCTTCTGTTATTATCAGAATCTATTATGTACATCTGTCATTTTTTCAAGCAAAAAACAGGAAGTCCTGTTTTAAAGGTGTATTCTGTAAGTTGTAAATTGTTTCCAAACAAGTATTAATAATAATAATAATAATAATAATAATAAAAAAAAGTAAAAAATTGTCTTAGATAAATATGACTTGCAACTTTTCCATGAAGTGAATCTGGCTAGGTTCTTTATTTAAAGCTCCTTGAGATGTCTTTCCAGCCCTGAAGTTAGCTCCGCCCCCAGGAGGACCTGGAGCGTTTGAGCACCGATCGATCCTTTTCCCTAAAAGGCACGCATAGGCATGCCTCACAAAGCATGCGTAGGGTTAAACACGAAAGGGTGAGGTCAGTTCGGGGAAAGAGAAAAGCTAGTCATTTGCCTTGCACGCAGCAGAGACCTTAAAAAAACCAGAAACATTTTTTTTAATCATGTAGCATAATTTAAGTAACACAAAGTTCCAGCGTATCATAACGCTAATGGTAAAAATGATTCAAATCCTTATTAACAAGGTACAGTGTAGCACCTTCACATGTTGTAAATAATCTGTCATAAACCTTCCATGATTTCTCTGACTTCTACTTCACAATGAATTATTCACTATTAATTTTTCATGAACTTCCTGTCTCCTATAATTAACTATAATTAACACTGGACATATTACCTGCTTTACTGGTGTTCTTTCAGAGCCATAGCTCTTCTCTCTCTCTCTCTCTCTCTCTCTCTCTCTCTCTCTGCTTCATGTTATCTATAATCTATAATCAGAACAGACAGCCAGCACTTTGTCTCTCTGTCTCGCCCCCACCGACGGCTGATGCTATCCTACACTCTGATCTTCTCTGTCCACAGTCTTTGTCATAACGAGAAGCTTCTAACGTGAAACTCAGGAATAAATCCAAATATGTAAGAGCTAATCCATGTTTGGCAACGTTTGGCAACTGTCATTTGGCAGGAGGAAGTGAATTTTCTCCTCCACTCCTTGTTGTAGATTCATAAGGAAACGTTCGGCACAAATATAACTAACGCCTTTGTCAAGATACTTGATGTTTTACTGGAACCTCACCGTAGCCTGTCTGTACATTTTGAAAACACACAATCCCCATTCAGCGCATTTTACTTAACCAGCTGGACGACTAAATGAGATAGTTTATGATTTATGACCTGTCCTTATAATGCACAATGCACTGACTTACGGTTTACTGGAATAATACCCTTAGAAACAAATTTATAAAAGCGAACTGAATCTTGGTAGTTGTTCAACTGAAACCTTATACAGCCTCTGAAGCATGTTGTTTACACAGTTGATGAGGGACTTTTGTCCAAAACATCCTGTTTGTCTGGAAATTTTGTGCACTTCAGTTAATTTTACTACACCTACTACTATTACTGAAGTATCCTGGAGTTACTTCCTGGAATGGGGAATCTCTGTAACCTGAAAAAAAAAAAACCCTCAGATTTTGAAATCCTCAAATTGTGACACTACAAAACCTGACATTACAGTAAACTTAAAATAGCTTTTTTTCTCTTCTTTTTTAAATAAAGCTATCTGGAGCCACTGTCCGTGCTTGAAAGTCTATTTAAAGAGCTTTCAGGAGTCATCTTGAGGAAACCCACGTGTTTTTAGCCTTCTAATGAACTCCTTGCCACCACTCTGATACAAATTACGCTAATTATGTTTTATCCAACAAGGCTTCGTGCTAGCGCAGTTGCTTTCAGTGTCATTTTATGTAGTTAGGTAAATAAAAATAGGCAATTGATTTAAGCTAGGTGTGTGTTTTTAGCTCACTTACTGTTATGCTAGTTTCTGTGTTAGCATATTTCACCTATGGATTAATATTTTACCTTACCACAGGTTGGTGTGTTAGCCTGTATAAATAGTTAGGTAAGAAAATTGGAGTGGATTGTAGCTGGATGTATGTTTTTGGTTTGCTTACTATGCTAGTTTCTGTGTAAGCAGGTTTCCTATGGCTAATTAAGTTTAAATGTAAGATACTAGTAGATGGGTTAAATGTTAAATACATTTCTTTAGATAAGTTACAATGGTGGGTTAAACGTTTAAGCTAGATGTGTGGTTTTAGTTCGCTTACTGTGCTAGTTTCTGCCTTAGCATGATCCTCCTACAGATAATTTAGTTCATTTGTTAGCTTCTAGTTTATAGTTTAACCTGTATCACTAGTTAGGTAAGTAAAAATGGACAAGTGAGTTAACCTGAATGTGTGTGTGTGTGTGTGTGTGTGTGTGTGTGTGTGTGTGTGTGTGTTGGATGCTAGTTTTTGTTTACTCTTATGCTAGTTTCTGTGTTCACATATTTCCTGTTTTTAAATGTTAGCCACTAACTGGTGGTTTAGCCTGTATCATGAACTCTTAGAGAATAAAAAGACTTGTATGTTAACCTTTAGCAGATTAGATAAATGTTAATGAAAGTTCAGCAATACATTGATGTGGAAACGACATTTTGCCCTTTGCCAGTACCCCAAGCACTGGCACACCATGGGGAAAACATTCACAACTTTGCAACAGTTTGAGCAGAATCCTGGCTACGAGGACCGCTGGGAGCCTTCCCACAAGGCCAAGCTGTACAGACTGTTCAGTCGGGGGAACGCTGTTGAAGTCCCGAGCAGCAGCGAATGATTTCAGAGAGCGGCAGGCAGAGGGTTGAGTGACTCAATCTTGCTAGAGCGTGGCAGAAGGGAACCCTACCCAGCGACACACTTCCTGTAATGCAAATATACACACACATACACAAATGAGCACAAGATGGCTGTCTCCATGGCAACAGAGCCGGAGTAACACGGCGGTTTCGCTTAGGATGGTGTTACGACGGAAGTGAAGTCTCTTGGCATGGCCACCTGGCATGTAGGAGAGAGCATGGGGCCCATCGTACTAAAAATATACCGCAGGAAAGGGGATAGCGAGGTGGAAAAAGAGTAGACTGGTAGTCTGAGACCAGGTCTACATGGTTATCTGATCACTGTAAAAGGATACTGCGGCAGTGAACGTGAATGATTAAAGCTTTCAGCTGAGGGAATACCTCTTCTCCATGATCGATTTACAACCTTTTATTTACAGTATATGCTATTCTGAATCATCGTCAAGCAGACAAGCAGTGTAAACTTTTTTTTAGCTGCTAATATGATGGTTGGGAAGTATAGGGGATTGTCTTGTACTTTCTAACTGGAAATTTCTCAAACTTTTATGTAAACTACAACTGAAACCGGAACCATTGTAAAGGAACTTCCTCATCTTCCGCATTGCAAACTCTTGACTTGACGGTTACGAGTGCCGCGTGATTAGACCCAGCCCTGCATTGTGTGATTAATTTGTTTACGTGTAGTTCCATATTTTGATTCTGTTGTCATATATACAGACAGCTTATTACAGCTTTATCAGAATATTTACCAGATTATATGAACAATGCCAGACTGAATGGTTTCAGATCGGTTAGTCATAAGACTTTCAGCATGACATGACGTCCTTAACGTTGTGTGATCACGGTGGTTATGTTCATATAAACTATTATTTTTGCAACACAAAGCTAATGATCATTAAGATACATAAAGGTGATTCTACGATTGCGGTGCCTTTTAATTCAGGTGACTCTTAAAATTAAGCTTTATTTTTGTATGAACAAAAACAACACTGAATCATGGGAAAAGAGGGGGATTACCCATTCAAATCTCATTTGTAGAATTAATAAAGTGGAAAGTAAGAGGGGTTTTTTTTGCATAGAGTTGACAACAAACAAAACGTGGTTAACTAGCATCCAGGCTAATGAAAAAAAGACACTAGGGACATTAATAATTAACCTGTCATGTATTTTTTTTTTAAATTAATCATTATTTTCAGTCGATAAATTACAGGAATGTGTTTTTACAGTGGTCTCGTCAGTCAATCTCGCGAAATCACAAAAAAAATTTAAGTATTTTATGTTACAGTCATTTGGTAGATGCCCTTATCCAAAGCGACTTACATTTAACTCATTTACACAATTTATTTATTTATTTATTTATTTTTTGAGGTTAAGGGCCCCCTGAGCTACCCCCTGCAAAGTAAAAGTAAAACCAGTAAGAGACTTAGCACTTGTCTTCTTCCTATGATCGTGAGGGAAAATTGGATGATGCAACTTCCTGTTCAACACTACAAATATTTCAAATCACAAGGGTGAATTTGTTCAGCTAACAGGGATGACTAAATGTTTTGGAATAAAAGTGTAATTTTTTTTCTCGTTACCTAAAATAGACGGCTTATTGGGTAAGGATATTTCAAGCATTAGATGGTAAATGTATTTGCACTTTAATGCAAAAACGTAATAATTTCTTTTTAAACGTAGTATTTTAAAGTAGTCATAAGTAATGATTACAGGACATCCTTGGGTTACAACAGTCTCGACATACGACGTTTCGAGTTTACGACACTCACTCTCATAAAAACTTTCAAAAATTGAGACATGAGTGTTTGGGTTTATGCCGTTAGCGGCGTACTTACGGACTACATGGGTGAACTAGTTTGGTTGAGCGCGGCAGAAGAATATGCAGTGACACGGCGTATGAGTGAGGAAATTGGTGAAGTTGACTAAAAAATAGCTCAAGTGTTCCATTTGTGTTGTTTTGTTTGGCGACTTTTTGTCCCTTATCATGGCTCCTAAACAAAAGTCCGAGTCGTCAGATCGTCGTGCTTCGACGAAGAGGAAAGCCATCACAATGGACGTGAAATTCGACATTGTAAAGAGATCAGAAAAGAGAGTAACAGTCTCAGATATCGGATGTCAGTGTTTCTGTTCCTACAGTGCAGTGTACAGGACTGTCAGGGATCCATGCCACACGACACAAGGAAGATGCGCTCTTCCGGGTTTTCCTCTCTGGTGCCGCATTGTGCATCATGTGCGTTTATTGCCGGCACTCAAGACTATAAATGGACTCACCCATTCATATGCTCCTTGTGAAGCATTAGCTTACTTTTGTGACTCTTGCCAAGCCTTGATTCTTGTGTTTTTGTTTGTCATGTTCTGGTCTTTGGGCCTTGTTTTTGTCTCCGATTTCTGGATCTCCTTTGTTTGTGTGTTTGCCGCTCGCCTGACCTGGTCATGTTTTTGACCCTGATTTTGCCTCCTGTTTATGTACCTTAACCTTGGATTATAATAAACTCATTTTGGGACATTAGAGCTGTCTTCTGCCTGCACATGTGTCCACCTAAACCCCACAAACCTGACAAGTCCAGTACATTTATGTCCTTTTGCTTTTTCTGTGGCTTAGTTGTATTTTTATGTTCTAGATGATGATTGTACGCCTGTGTTAGGATAAGGAAGTGACTTAGGTTAGGGTGTGTTTCGGCTTGCACCAAAATTCGGGTTACATCACTGTTGTAGGAATGGAACTGTGTCGTAACCTGAGGACCCCCTGTATACAGTAATTCAGGGTTAAAGTGTAGTTCTAGTGTGACAGGAATAGCAAAAATGACCAACAAAAGTGCTATAGAGGTTTTAATATACACGTTTTTTTATTATAAATATCAAATTGTTTATCTGATATACGTATGATCATAGGGTTTTCTTGTGAAAGACACTTTACCTGCGTAAAGTTTAAGATGTCATTTACCTTTCCTTTACACACACTCGCGCACATTTTTATATCTAATATAATTAGGATACAAATGGCACCTCAATAATGGAATAGCAGATGGAAAAGACCATCATTAGATATTGGTTATGCATTACCCGAGCAGCTGTTAAGACATTACGTTGCATTATATACAGGGTTAATGGATCACCAGAGCATAGGCAACTGGGAGAAACCTGACTGAGCTCATAACGTTCAGCTTGCGTAAAGCAACTGCAGTGAAGCATCACCATGACCTTGATCTGAGGCTCCATGAGTATATTAAAAAATTGAGTTAAATTAGATTGATTTAAAATGGGATTTATGTCTCTGGATCAGGTCAGGGATATTTACAGTATAGATGCCGTTTACTAAGACCTATACGACAGGCTACAGAAAGAGATCGAATTATGGAGTATGTCAGGGACATAGTGTTTATTCTAGGCGAACATCATTCCACACTGAAGTTCGGTTGTCACTCGTAGCTGTGTTTATGTATCTTTGAGAATAGCTGTGGCTCTGTATGTGTGGGTCCAGCAGTGTTTGGTGTTTTGGTAATTTTCCTGCGCTGACAGCAGAGTTATGTAACGCAGTTACATCAGCTGTCATGTAGACCTAGAGATGAAGTAGTTGGCTCCATAATGAAAGAAATTTCGAATTGAAGAGGGGTTTGTGCTGAATTTTACCGGTTGTAGGCAGGGGATTGCAAGTTCGTATTGGATGCAGGATAACTGCATTGTATGGTTGCGTTGCATTATGGAACTTTGAGTCTAGCACTACTTCTCAATCCTGTTCAGGGTCACAGGAGGAAGCTGGAGCCAGTCCCAGCTGACTTTGGGTGAGAGGTGGGGTTACACCCTGGGAAAGTCACCAATCCACTGAGACAGACAACCATTCACACTCACATTCACACCTACAGGCAATTCAGAGTAGCCAATTATCCTAATCCCCTCTGTGCATGTCTTTGGACTGTGGGAGGAAACCGGAGTACCCGGAGGAAACCCACACGGACACGGGGAGAACATGGAAACTCTACACAGAAAGGCGCCCAGATCGACCCTGGGGATTGAACCCAGGACCTTCTTGCTGTGAGGTGACAGCGCTAATCTACTTTGGGTTTTTCGTTAACATGACAAACACCCATCCATCCATTCGTTATCTCTATCGCTTATCTCTGAGGCTCACAGGTCACAGGGGGTACACCTTGGGCAGCTCAGCAACCCATCTCAGGACTCACACTTAATGAAGCACCACTGTAAGTGCTCGACCTGAGCGCCACACCCGAGCGCTAACCTGTCCCAAGAAGAAAAATATACACCGCTAACCATCATCACCAGCATATTTACACCTGGGGCCAACATCCTAACAAGAGTGTTCATGGGATTCTGTGTTTCTTTTTATTGAACTTTCATGTGATTTAGGGTGGAGTCTTACTTTTTTTTGGAGGAGAAGACTGGTATTGGGAACAGCTAATGTACACACACATGATTTACATGACTGTACCTCAGAACTGTTTCATGTGTTTACATTTATGTATAAAAAACTCCCTGAGAGACAGAGAGAGAGAGACAGACAAAGAGAGAGAGACAGAGAGAGAGAGAGAGACAGACAAAGAGAGAGAGACAGAGAGACAGACAGACAGACAGAGAGAGAGACAAACAGAGAGAGAGAGACAGACAGAGAGAGACAGACAGACAGAGAGAGAGACAAAGAGAGAGAGAGACAGACAGAGAGAGAGACACAGAGAGAGAGAGACAGACAGAGAGAGACAGACAGACAGAGAGAGAGAGAGACAGAGAGAGAGAGACAGACAGACAGACAGAGAGAGAGAGACAGATAGAGAGAGAGACAGACAGAGAGACAAAGAG
>JAQMCW010168528.1:299-11188 GCA_030068335.1 Chrysichthys cranchii
TATACTGTCAATCAGAGATACGCTAATCCATACTGTCAATCAGAGATATGATAATCCATACTGTCCAGTCAGAGATATGCTAATCTATACTGTCAATCAGAGATACGCTAATCCATACTGTCAATCAGAGATATGATAATCCATACTGTCCAGTCAGAGATACACTAATCCATACTGTCAATCAGAGATACACAAATCCATACTGTCAATCAGAAATATGCTAATCCGTAGTGTCCAGTCAGAGATACACTAATCCATACTGTCAATCAGATATATGCTAATCCATTCTGTCAATCAGAAATATGATAATCCATACTGTCCAGTCAGAGATACACTAATCCATACTGTCAATCAGATATATGCTAATCCATACTGTCCAGTCAGAGATACGGTAATCCATACTGTCCAATCAGAGATACGGTAATCCATACTGTCAATCAGAGACACAATAATCCATACTGTCCAGTCAGAGATATGGTACTCCATACTGTCCAGTCAGAGATATGCTAATCTATACTGTCAATCAGAGATATGCTAATCCATACTGTCCAATCAGAGATACGCTAATCCATTCTGTCCAATCAGAGATATGCTAATCCATATTGTCCAATCAGAGATACGCTAATCCATACTGTCCAATCAGAGATACACTAATCCATACTGTCAATCAGAGATATGCTAATCTATATTGTTCAATCAGATATATGCTAATCCATATTGTTCAGTCAGAGATATGCTAATCCATACTGTCCAATCAGAGATATGCTAATCCATACTGTCAATCAGAGATATGCTAATCCATACTGTCAATCAGAGATACGGTAATCCATACTGTTCAATCAGATATATGCTAATCCATACTGTCAATCAGAGATACGCTAATCCATACTGTCCACTCAGAGATATGCTAATCCATACTGTCCAATCAGAGATACGCTAATCCATACTGTCCACTCAGAGATATGCTAATCCATACTGTCAATCAGAGATATGCTAATCCATACTGTTCAATCAGAGATATGCTAATCCATACTGTCCAATCAGAGATATGCTAATCCATACTGTTCAATCAGATATATGCTAATCCATACTGTCAATCAGAGATACGCTAATCCATACTGTCCAATCACAATCACGTTCCAGATCAACACACAGTTCCAATCCAATGGACTGTCTAATCCAGCATCCAATCACAGAGTTCTTCTGGTCCAGAATTTCCAATCAGACAAGTTGTACTATTCAAAGTGCATCCAATCAAAGAGATGATTAAATTCAGACTGTCCAAGACAGTGTCCAATCAGAGTCATTTTGCTTCACGCCATCCAAACACAGATATGCTAATCCAGATTGTCCAATCACAGAGTTATTCTGTTCCATACCGTCCAATCCAAATCGTCGAATCCATCTGAGTCTGTATTGGCTCCACCCTCTCCACTTTTAGCTGATATCAGTTGCATTTCAGCCAGAGGTTTATTCACAGCTGCAACACAACAACATTCTGAATCATCAACGACATTAACAGACATCACACAGGCAGTGTTGTTGCTACACAACATAATGGCACACAAATGTCTGATACACAAGGATTAAAAAGCACATTTCTGTTTAAATTTGACATTTAACAGAAGCACATGATTTATGACATATGGATGTGTTTACGATAGAACACAGTGTGAGAGAAGACGCTCAGTGATTTAGTAAGTCAGTGATTCAGTGACATGCCAAAATGAAACATGATGGGAAATGTAGTTAAATGAGATAAGGATAGAAATAATCCCAGTTGCTTAGCAACATTTAATTTTTTTTTCAGGCACACAATTTCTGAGGCACATCAATATATAAATAATGTGATTGTATAGATTTTACTTATTAGCCAAGCATACTGTGATTATCACACTGTTATAAATGTGTGATTACAAACCTAGTACATGTTTATTACACAGGTATTTCACAATCACTGCATTTGAAACATCATTAAAGATATGTTTGATTACTAATACAATACCGCATCCTCATTAATAATTAATAAATAGTCACACATCAGTTATGTAACGAGATGGGGCAATTGTGAGCACAGAAATGAGTAATAGGGCAATACTGGGGAAAACAGAAGATGTTTGGTGGTTGAAAATTCATTCTGGCAGGGCAGCAGGAGAGCAGAGTTATTTGGGTGGGGCAGAAAAAAGTGGGGGCAGTCAGGCTTGGAAGAAGGAGGGCAGGTACATTCGGGGGGAGCAGAAAAGAAGAAGAGGTATTTGGGTGGGGCAGAAAGGAGGCAGGTGCATTTGGGTGAAGCAGAATCAGAGCACAGTTATGAGCTACAGTAAGACATATCAGGTGTGTAAACATAATATTGCGATCATAGTCACATTAAATCAATGCAGATGGTTAAAGTCCATACTGACTCCACCCACTTCACCTTCAATTGTATTGCATTCACAATGATTTTGACACCTTTTACCCCTCACACAGGTAAAGTCTGGTGTCTAGGGCATGTGGAAACTTAAATAAATGGAAGCCCAGATTATCTGTATCATATCTAAATATTTATTCACACCTTACACTCCTGAATCAATGCTGATGCTGTTTTAAAATATATTAATGAATGTATTGCCCTTAGTATTGCTTTAATGTTATATATGTACGGATATGCAGCCCTGCTCACACAGGAAGTGTCTGTAATTTGCAGATCCCGGTGTTTCATTGGACTGATGGAATCGGCGAGCGAATGCGTCTGATTGGACAGGGTGAGCTGTATGGTGATGTCACTGCAATGTTGGTTAAACTTCGAGATTTCTCAAAGCCTTCAGACACAAAAGAGTGATACATTAAACAGTACACACACTAACCTGAAGTAGAATTGTTTTATCATTTTAAACATTTATTTCACTGAAAAGAAAAATCAGAACTTGAGTCCAAACGCATGATATTTAACACACTGGATGTGGTTTAGTGTGAGTCTGGAGTGTGGGGGAATGAGCAAATCACTGTGGCACACCTGATTCTTACTGATGAATGAGTGTTTAATGTGCTGTTTTGTCACTCTCTCTTTCTCTCAGTGAGTGGTGGAGAAAGAGAGAGAAAATAGCATGTTAAATACCCATTCACCGGTAAGAAT
This sequence comes from Chrysichthys cranchii, assembly GCA_030068335.1. Lineage (NCBI taxonomy): Eukaryota > Metazoa > Chordata > Actinopteri > Siluriformes > Claroteidae > Chrysichthys > Chrysichthys cranchii. The sequence continues at coordinate 3,418 of JAQMCW010168528.1, forward strand.
CAGGTGTTTCACGTTAGTCTGCTGATTCTCCCACACTTCTGCTGCAGCCTCATACAAAACCACATCCCCACCTGCCACAACAATCACCCATAATTACTAAAACATTAACGACAAACCATTATGTATTAAAACCACTGATGGTCACCATGGATGCTAACTATGCTAATATGGGTGTGTTTATTCATTTAAAGCATTGATGGTGTTTGCACATCATGACACAATAAATCACAGCTTGCACTGATTTTGTCCTATTTGACCCAGAATACACTCCTGTCATTTCTTTATATAATCTTATATCTACATTTTTAAAAAAATATTTTTTTGTGTGTTTCTTGTTTAGTCTGCTACTAAACACAGGACAAGTGGTGGGTAATTAAATGATTTATTTCTTTATGCAAGAGCTTTTGATAAAATACACCACTTGCTGTTTATGATGAACTACCAAAACAACACACGCCACATTCATGTTTAAATAAGTTAAATACAAACCAAATCAGATCTCCTGGGAGGATTTAGGAAGGAATCAGCAGTGCATATTCAATCCAATTCAATTTTATTTGTATAGCACTTTTAACAACAGACATTTTTGCAAAGCAGCTTTACAATACATAATGTCCAATTAAGGGCTTATTAGTCAATAAACATATCAACAAGTGCATTTATTTATTCATTCACTCACTCACTCACTATCCCCAATGAGCAAGCCTATATTATAAGCATATATTACTGTGGGAATCCATTTCCCTGCTTGTAAAGAGTCACGTGAACATTCTGATGTGGACACTTTCCATTCAGTGATTGGTTGCTCTGCAGCTACTGTTTTAGCGAAATGATGGTAAACTACCAGTTTCCTTATTCTGTCTCTGCTCTTATCCTGTCACTGATTTGTTTCCCGATTGTGTTCACCTGTTCCAGGTGTCAGTGACTGAATAGAGTTTTATAAGGAGATGAGTGATATGTTTACCGGATCACTTTGGAGAACCTGGTATAGTTCTTCTGGAGACATTCACTGTTGCACTTGCTTATTTTTTGCATGCAATAACACAAGAAATATTGGAAGCTGAAACTATTCTTCTATCCTTGCAAATCCTCTCATATGGTATGAATGTGGGATTTGTGGTTCTGCCATGACCTTTGAGACAGCCACACCCTGTCAAACTGCTTAATGAGCTTATATTATGTCCTTATGATTTGACCACATTCATAGTCACTGAAGACTGCAGTTGATGTATTAATTTTGACTGCAGTGTGAAACACTTCCAGGTTGGAAAAATAGGCATTTTCTCATGGTTATGGGAATGAAGCATAGCATGCTACAACATTTGCTATAGATGATGATGATTGCGACCATGATGTGCAGACAGCTGTGCATGCCATATGACCAATTTACAAAAACAAAGACTAATATGATTGGACGGACAGGCAATGACCAGGTCAAACAATCTTATTAGCTATTTACAGCACACCTGATTTGCGGAGGGCGGAGTCAGCAGGGCAGCTATAATCACTGGCAGCCAACAGGAAGCATGTTCCTCCACTGTGTCGATCCTGCATGGGCATTCGCTCCTCTGAAGTTGTTGTGATGTCACTTCCTGCACTGAGGTCTGCAGAGACAACCATACTGATCAGGGTGTAAAGTGAACACCACTGTATCTTCAAGACCTGTAGTCAGACTTAAATCCAGACATGTGTTTGATGACTGTTACTATGGTAACTGCTTTAAATATTTGATGATAGGTTACTCACACACAGTTATAGTGAGCAAAGCACTCAAGTGTTAAACGTTACGCTTTAATCTTTCTTCAGAAAACAAGCTGAAAAACCCTTTATGTGTTTTTCCATGATTGTAGCATGTGTTGGGTAGTGCCATGTCAATTCAGGAATCGGCGTTATACTATATTTCCCACAACACAATGCAGCCTACAAACATGGACACTACAACACCCAAAACATACAAACTGTCACATTTCCAGTCACCATCACCTGTATTCACTCAATATTTAAAGACTTCCTCACCTCCACATCATTATGCAGTATATGTGAGCCGTGCTGGCAAAAAGAGTCGGAATGCGCATAGACTAATTATGAGCTAAGAGGCAAAACATGGTTTCAGTCGAAATGAGATTTTCTCAAAAATGAGTCCATAGAGCCCTCATTTATTGATCCCTATGATAAAACAGCAAGCACAACATCCCACAGTACTTTTACTTTAAGGTTTTGTTCATTATGTTCATTCATATGTCTTCATTAATTAGTCCTTTGCCGTAATATTCCTTGATAAATCCGTGTTTTTCATTGCTCACTCACGACGAGACGGGGGAATCCCCCTACCCATGTCTGGCATCGTTGTGAAGCGTAGTTCCTCTACTTTCTGATAATACACATGGAATTCTTGATTACGCTTTTATGAACCAATGGAAAGCGAGTTTCCAAACCCCATTAGATGAAAACGAAAGTGGTTAGTTGCTAGGCGGTCATTTTTTGTCTGATTTCCACAAACCATGCCTCATTTTGAAGGTCTTTAGATGAACAAGTAACAATAACTCGCTTTTGAAAATTTCCTCATTCCGACTCATTTTGCCAGCAAGGGTCACATATGCACTGCGTTACCAGTCAACATTTTAAGTTTAGTAATTTGCTTCTTTTCTATGCTGATTTTGATTCTGGTTTTATTGCCTTGCTTAGTTTATGTTGTTTGCCAAGTACCTACCCATTGTCTGTGTCCTGTGGCAATTTTTGTTCAACATATTAGTTTTATTGCTAGCATTTCTAATAAATCTATCTTTTGTGTACCGTCACTTGGATCCATTCTTGCTGCCTGACAGAATACAGCACCTGCTCGCCGATGCAGCAGGTAGCCTGGAGTCACATCAGGCCTTGGCAGCTAAGGACCCCCTCATCCAAGACCAATGGCAGCAAATAGCCATGCTTGGCACATAAGTAGCACCGCTCCAAACCACGATGACTTCTGCACTAGATCGCACAGTAGCACTCGCACTGCTTCTCCTCTCATTGAACACCCTGAAAAATATGCAGGCAATCCTGCCAAGTGTAAAGGCTTCAAGCTCAAGTGTTCATTATACTTCTCCTGCCAAGGGGTGTCTGAAGGAACCAAACTCACTCAGTTCATCAACCTGCTAATGTTTAAAGTGCTAACCTGGGCAACAGCAGTCTGGAGAGACACCTTATCATATGAACACTTTCTCCAGCTGCTCCAGTGATTCACTCTCCTAAGGGCAAGTAGATTGGAGAAAAACTCAAATGTGGCAACCCACAAACAGGGCATCCTGAGCTCTCCAGTTAGTTTGTGCACGTTAGATGCTGGTATTGCCTAAACCAACTAGCTCTCAAAGCTGCCTATTGTCAAGAATGCTGACATCCATACACTCTCTCTCTATCTCTCTCTCTCTCAGTTGAGCTGCACATGCTATTCCTGAGATGCCAGTGATCCTTTACACTTCTTTATGGACCTACCATATCAATCCTGATGTCCTAGTTCTGGTTTGGAGTTATCATCATTTGAAAGCCACTCGCTCCTGTTGACGATGGCCCCATATGAACTGCCTCAACACACACCTAGATACTGTGAAGATGGTGTATGACTGCTGTTGACATGAGTGGTTCTGCTACAATGGCTTCGATTTAAATTACCACGAACAGTCTTGCATTCAAATCTCCATCAGTAATCAGTTAAAACAGAACAGGCTTTATGCTAAAGCTATAGTGAATCTTTTGCTGCACAACTGTACTTTTGGACCATACAACACATGGTTTCTTCCACCCTTCCTTCAGGTCTCTGTCTCCCATGAGGCGTCCCATCACTCACTGCACCTAGTCATTTACATTCCACCATCAGTGTTCTACACCAAGAACAAAACTCTCTCCTTGTCACATACCAAGGCCAGTGACTAGTTCCAAAATTCTCTCCAGAACTCTGCTAGCAAGGCCACCTCAGAACAATGTATTTTTTGGCTACCAGACCCCTCTGTTCCCATCGAAATTCAACCTAACCAACCCATTCACACAGACACCTGGTTTAGGCAGATTTAGCACATATGGGAAATGGTATGGGACTACCACAGCATCCACTACACTCAGTAGCCCTGATTTCTTAAGTGAAATGTCTTCCTGATGAGCATGGCTTAAAGAAAGTCATCAGCAAAACCAAGGCCAGTGGGCTACCACCCCACTGCACCTATGACTGTGCCGCTGAGATACTGGCAGGAGCTACACCTCGATGCAACTGCATCTAACTCCTTGTCTGTCAAAGAAACACAGCCCCATGCTGAAATACATAAAAAAGGCCCTGAAACAGGGGTACATTTGCCCCTTAACCTTGCCAGGGCCTGAAGCCTACTTCTTTATGAAGAAGAAAGGGGGTGGCCTGTGGCCTTGCCTCAATTACAGAAGACTGAATCAGGTTATGATCAAAGATCATTATTCCTTGCCACTGGCCTCCTCTGCAATGGAGCAAGTGTGAGAGGCCAAAAACTTCTGTAAATTGGACCAGAACCTACACACTTAGGCCATTTTGGGTCCTCCATAGCCATATGGGTTATATTTGTTGCAGGCAGCCTTCCAGTGCCTGAAAACAATGTTTCCCATGACATGCTGAGCAAGTTCTTCATAATGTATATTGATGACATTTTGATCTACTCCCCAAGTAAAGAGGAACACATTTACCATGCCAAAACATTCTCACCAAGTTACTGGAGTGTCAACTGTGCATGAGTTCACATATCCTTGGGTTCAAATATTTCTACAGGAGGTTTATTAGTTGTTTTAGCACCATTTCCTCACCCAACATTTTCTGACATCCCTACTCAAGAAGGGGCAAAATAATCTGAAGTGAAACCCCTAAAAAAAAATCTATCTCACAAATGCCTCATGAAGGCCTTGTCCTTGGTCCCCATACTGATACACCAAGATTTTCAAACTGGAGGTGAACATATCTCAAACAGGTGTAGGTGCATTTCTTTCACAGAGCTCTGGAGAGAAGCCCAAACTCCGCCCATGGCCTTCTTCTTGAAGCTTCACCCAGCTGAACACAACTACAACAGCAACAGCAATCAAGCTCTTGGCTCTGGAAGAATGGCACAAATTGAGTCATCATTTCTGTGCATTGTCTTGCCAAATGCTCAGTTACTCAATTTCATCAAAAACTTCAAAGCTTGATAATTAACATCCCACATGTGTGCCATTTATCAGGTGTTTTTGCATTCCCTTTCTAAAGAGACTTGGTAATCTAAACAACATTAGTTATGTAAGGAATTCTGAAACTCACAGAAAATGTGGAATAATAGTAATAATAATTAGAGTAATTATGACAAAGAATAATAACCTGATTACTTTGCCTGCATATCCAGCAAAATCCACCATTGTTATTCAGTGTCAATATTTTCCAAAAATGTATTCAATATGGAATTTTAGTTTAATGTAGCCAAGGCAATATTTAAAGTCATTCTTTTCCTGGAGATTAATATACTCTGTAATTTTTCTATACATAAAACATCATAATGATATCATGTTTCTCAGTCATATCTCTCTGTGCTCTACTGAAGGTGCTAGAACATTATTTAATGTCCCACATGCCAGACTGAGACACAGCTAAATCCTCAGATCTGTGACAAAGGCAGCAAACACTTTGAGCCAAAATTAGCCACAGCCTTGAATCACACCATTCTTTCTTCACACACCACACATTCACTTACACACTCAGTCATCTTCTAGCTTCCAGCCTCCAACCCTCCCGCTCCCTCAGAGGAACATCTCCAAAGTCACCAGCTGTTTGCCTTAAAATAAATCCTCATGTCTCCAAGGACAGACAAAACAGCAGAAAACCTTTCCAGGATTCTAGTTATAAAGTGCAGTGTAACCACACAATCCTGGAAAAAACACCCTCAATATATCTAAACATCTGAACTGCAGTTTCGTATTCTGATCAGTGTTTTGATTATTTGGTTTTAATAACACATCCTGCCCCAGATGAATTCTGGCACAAGCACACCATAGTCCAAATAAATATGGACCCAAACCCAGCATCACCTCATATGAACTCAAAAATGCCACCTATCTAAATGTCCAGAAAATAAACAAAATATCCACAGGAGGACATGGACACCTACAGTTTGGATTATAGCACTGTTCAAAAGTCTCGAGCCACCCTCATTTTAGTAAAGATGACTTAAAATAATGGCATTAAAATTTTTGTTGCAAGAACATACTATGACATGCAGGAAACAGCAATAAACTAAACGTTTATAAAATAAACTAAAGTCAATATTTGGTGTGACATCTCTTTGTTTTTTCCTGGTCTCAGGTACAGTGCGTACAGATTTATAAGGAAATGAGCTGTAAATTTTTTGGAGCATCTCAGAATCTGCCACAGCTCTTCTGGAGACTCTGATTCTCGCACTCGCTTCTTTCTTTTTTTTTTTCCAGCAAAACCCAAGAGCCTTCATTATGTTTTTTTTTTTTTTTGTCTTAAAAGTGGCCTCTTGTATAATATGTTGCTATTTTTACTGACATAAATATTTTTCAAACGTAAATTATTTTTTGGAAAAGCAATGTTCGGAAATCTGAAATGTTTTTTGTACAGACTCAATAATGCAGAATTCATAAAATAAATATCACTAACAAAATTTGTACTCAAAATAGGGTGGCTCAAGGCTTTACTATACTGACTTTGGTGAAATACACCTGGCCCAAAAAACACTTGATCAAATAACACTGTCCATCAAACACGCTCCCTGATCCACATGCTGGCGCCCAAATCCCCTTGGTTAAATGGATCATATACAGTATCAAGCATCAAATATCTCAAAAACACATCAGCGTAGTCAGCACTCATCCAAACACCCAAGTCATATACAGTGGTACCTTGACTTACGAGTGCCCCAACTAACGAGTTTTTTGAGATACAAGCTGTCTCTCGGACAATTTTTTTCTTTGAGTTGAGACCTAAAATTCTTGTTATGAGCCAGCTACAGATACCCCACTGCTAGTTGGCGCTAGCTGGTCCAAAGAAAGTGAGCAAAATAGCTCTTGCTGAGAAGAAGACTCGGATGATGCGCATTGAATTAAAGAAAGAAGTGATCGAAAAACATGACCAAGGTGTGCGCGTAGTCAACTTGGCGAAGCAGTCCGAGCGTAGCACTTTTACGATCTGCATCATACTGAAGCAGGAGGAGTCAATAAAGGCTATAATGCCAGCCAAGGGTGTTAAAATCATTTCCTTACTTTCATGCTTTATTCAAAAGAAACACCCAGAAAAAGTTGCAACTGGGCGTGCGACGGTGCTATTTAATGACACGTGCCCTAACGCATTTCAGAACAATTCAGAAAGGGAGGATGAAACAGACCTCATTGGACAGGTTTTTGTCAAAAACCCCTGCAGATGAAAGTGAGGAAAGCGTGGCGAAAAGGGCAAAAATCAGCGACTAAGATTCAGTTATTCAGTTCAGCCTTTCTCCTTCACCTCCGTCAGCATCTTCAAGTCGTCTGATCTCCAAGGTAAATGCTGTACATTATGTATATATATAAAATTCTTTTCGCGTGTGAGTGGAAACAGCGTCACTAGTGCTTACATTTTATATGAAAATGGTGTAGGTATCGGAAACTAATCACTTCGTTTGTGAACGCCATTTTTATATGGTCTTTATGAATTGTTATTATTTGTGTGAGAGTTATTTTATTGATATTGAAAAGAAGTAAACACCTATTTGGTAAATAATTATTTAAGAAAACTTTGATCTAAATATATAAAATTCTT
>JAQMCW010168545.1:0-11185 GCA_030068335.1 Chrysichthys cranchii
ACACACACACACACACACACACACACACACACACACACACACATATATATATATATATATATATATATATATATAAAGCCTATATACATTGATGCTCAAAATAAAATGAAAACAATCTGTAATATAAGATCCTGATTGCTTTTTTGCTTGTTTTTTTCCTCCAAAAAAGCCTTAAATACTAATATAACGTCACTGTATATTTTCGACGTCAGTGGTGGCCTAAAACAAACAAACAAACAAACAATAACAATAAAAAAATCTGTTCCATCGTGTCAGTTCCTGAAACATGTCGGAAGTCACGTCGCGCGCAGGATGGTTACCATGGCTACGTCCACACGTTCATAATAGACTACTAGAGTTACCACTAGAGGCGCTCTATTTCCAGACACTACGGATACAGCAGTGTGCAGATTGGGACACGGCCCTGACATCACGTCCACGCCACATGCTTTTCAATGTCAAGGTGGCGCTTAAGCACTTATATGATGCCTTGCTTCACTTTATGGTACTATATGAATGATAATGATGAATGTTTTGAGAGTAAACCAATATACAAAAGTTCAAATGTAAAAAAAATAACAAAACAAAACAAAAAGCCCAACAAAACTAGTAGTATATCCCCGAGCGGAATACATAACGGAATTAATAAGGAATAACGATAACAGTAGGGAAACTTCACAACTTTTTTAAAAATTATTATTATTATTATATAAATAATTCCTAACTTGGATTTAACATTTTACCTAAATGTAGTTTGGATTTTATGTGTAAAGGGTTTCTAGTCCAGGTCTTGCGTCATCCCATAAGACTCACACGTAGTTTGAAACACCGACATTTCGCTCAAATATGAAAATTACTTCAGTAGCAAAAAAACCCCCCCACCAATAAAACAAAAACAAACACGTGAAACTGTAGAAAGTCTAGCACTATTTCCATTCGTCTCATCATCATCTTCCGCCTTATTCTGCATCGCGTGCTGGCTTTAGACTGAGGGAGGATGCTAACGGCGCGCGCGGCTAGCCCTAAACCCTCAGTCTCCCCTCAAATAAAGTGAAAATGGATCTAAAAAAGCATTCACTCACTCTGTGGAAGACTCAGGAAACATTGTAGGCCTTTCTGGAGCTCTCTGAAATGGAGATAAATGCGAATGGATACCTCAGACGAAGATGCCGAGCTTTCGCCACCTGTGTAACGTCGTCACTGACAGGAATTTCCACGAGCGCCCCTATTTATGTTCCGCCTTTCCGGAAACTCTCGTGCTCCTATTGGCTTAGTCACGGGGGCGTGTCTGCGTCATCACCCCAACCCACAGCTGCACGTCATGTGCATGTAAAAAAAAAATTAAATAAATTAAAAAACCTCCTTCTGTTTGGGTGTGCAGAAGCACACGTTCCAGAAAACGTCTAAAAGGAAAACTCCACCACATGAGACGTTAAATCTCGAACCAGTACTGAAATATCTGGGCTGTGTTTAGGCTTTCTGATACGTACTTAGGGTGAACAATCCAGAGTGATGAAGAATGTGGGAAAGGAGTGAAGAAGTGCGTGCTAGCAGGTTGGAACCGGTGGAGAAAAGTGTCAGGGGTTTTGTGTGATAAAAGAGTATCAGCGAGAATGAAAGGAAAGGTGGACAAGACGGTGGTGAGACCAGCGATGTTGTATGGCCTAGAGACAGTGGGGCTGAGGAAAAGTCCAGAGAAAGAGCTCGAGGTGGCAGAGATGAAAATGCTGAGGTTCTCTCTGGGAGTGACAAGAATGGCTAGGATCAGAAATGAGTACATCAGAGGTAAAGTTCGAGAGGCCAGAGATGGTTTGGATATGTACAGAGGAGGGATAGGGGTTATACCGGTTGAAGGATCCTGAGGTTGGAACCACCAGGCGGGAGACCTAGAGGAAGATCAAAGAGGAGATTTATGGATGTAGGGAAAGAGGACATGTTGTTAGTTGGTGTGAAAAAAAAGGATGCAGAGAATAGAGTTACATGGAGACAGATGATTCGCTGTGGTGACCCCTGAAGGGAACAGCCGAAAGGAGTCGTAGTAGTAGTTTAGGCTTTCTGATGTAAATTTGATGGTTGGTGCAGTATTTTCCTGACGTCACAGTGGGACATTGCTATTCCTAGTGCAATTACTTTCAATTTTTAATATTTCAGTCTCAAACATAAGAGACAAGGGACAGGTTTTCACTTGTAGCTCCTAAAAAGAAAACAACAAGATCGCATTTTCTCATTCACGATTTCATTGCACATCTTGGGGTGTATGTGAGTGTTGACCGTCCCATTTCGGGGGCATGCCCCCCTTTGCTTGCATAATAAGCTCCACTCATCTAGGAAGGCTTTCCATTAGATTTCAGCTCATGGCTGTGGGGATTTGTGTTCATTCAGCCATGAGAGCGTTAGTGAGGTCAGGGACTAATGTCGGGTGAAGAGGCCTGTGGTGCAGTCAGCATTCCAGTTCATCCCAGAGGTATTCAGTGGGGTTGAGGTCAGGGTTCTGTGCAGACACTCCAGTTTTTCCACTCCAACCTTGGCAAACAATGTCTTTATGGAGGTCAATTTGTGCACTGGGGAATTGTGGTGCTGGAACAGGTTTGGGCCAGTTAGTTCCAGTAAAGAGAAATTGTAATGCTACAGCATTCAGAGACATATTAAACAATTGTGTGCCCTCAAGGTTGGAGAAGAACCACATGGGGGTGTGATGGTCTGGTATCCGCATACGTTTGGCCATATAGTGTATCCATTTGGCTTACTGACCTGAACAGTTATTGTGTATCCATCCTGTGATTAGTTGGCAGTGCCTTAGGTTTTCAGTTTTCCTTTAGTTTTGGCATTAAAATATCCATCAAACATTGCACACAGTAACAAAACATGAGATTAGATATACTAGTTATTAAACATGAACATGAACTCGTTACCTGATTCACAGCAGCCAAATACCTTCTTGTTGGGTTTAACTCTTTAATTTGACTGTCTCATTGTCTGAAAATGAATTCAGCCTAGGTTGGAGTTAGTGAGGATGCCTTTTCTACAGCCAGAAAGTTATTTTCTGTTAAAGAAAATAATAAAACAATGAAAAATCACAGATCTTATGATGCTCACAGCACAAATTAATTTTATGGCATTAAATATAACTATTCAAATATAACATATAAGGACTATGTTTATATTTATGTACTTAAGCGTTTTTTTTTTATGTTATTGACGTTTGTGTCTACGTTATCTAACTTTAGATTAGACCAAACAAATAAAATGAGCCATTAATTATGTTTGTAACTATGTAATAACTAAGTAATAACTTTATCACTAAAAGCTATTTTTGAGAATTCCAAGTCTAGCCAATACAGTAAACATTAACAAAACAGTCATGTTAATTCAGATAGCTCATCCAAAAATGGAACACACACACACACACACACACACACACACACACACACACACACACACACACACACACACACACACACAAAGTTGAGATGGAAAGCTTGAAATATGCTTGAAATATGAATATAAAGTCACTTTAGGAGATTATCAGTATTTGCAATTTTAAAACAACATCATCAACAAAAAAAAAAACAAAAAACTGGGATCCCCTGAGTCAGTTTCCTTTTAGAAACATGGAGGAAGTCACGTCGCAGTGCACGCAGGGTTACAGTGGCTATACGCAAACTCCCCTTATAGGGTACCAAACGTGGTGCTCTGTTTGAGGACACTATTGATACGGTAAGGTGGAGAAAAGATAATGTTACAGTCCAGAACATTTGTGACTTCTTGAACTATGTAAATGAATCATATCATGCATTTTACATCTTATGAAAAGCTTTTTGCTTGCATCAAATCAGATCGTGTTACAAGGATGATGCAGGACTCGATACGACTTAACACATTTTTTGTCATTTTCACCAGTACGCTGAAGTAAAAAAAAAAAAAACCCAATATTTCCACACATTTCATCATCTTCCTTCTTTTCCTGCGTCATGTCGTGTGTTAAGGATGCTGTCCCCTACCTATTACCTACCACTAATCATCATGTCTCTCTTTAATTTTAGTATAAAATTGACATGAAAACTGATATGAATAATATTCAGACGCTCCTGAGAAAGACTTGAGAAACATTATAGGCTTTCCTGAAGCTCTCTGAAATCAATAAAAAGAGACATATATGCAGACCCTTCAGATGAAATGGTGTGTGTTTTCTGTCCATTTGATTGCTGCTACAAAAAAATCTTATCATCATAAACCAGAAATGATATGGCACAGAAAATGGCCTCATGTAAGTCCAGAGACATTCATTAGAAACACAGGTAAACACCATGATATTGTACCGTATCCTAATTCAGCATTCGATCTTTAAACTATCCTTACTACTGCTCATAGACACTACTTACTTAGTGCTCGTCACATTACACAGCAAATAAAGATGAGGATTTAAAGGATGTTTGGTCAAGATTAAAGGCAAGGAGAGAAATTAGCTTTATCGATCTGGACATAATTAATAAAAACATTAATGATAAATGACTCCCTATCCTGACAAAAAAAGACACTCGGGTTATTTCGACTTGACTCCTTTGCTTCCAACATTGGTGCTACACTACAAAATAGTTTACAGTAGCTTTCCCACACAACACTGTTCTGTTGCCTTGTGCGTTCATTGTCCTGTGTATTGATTATCGTGTGTATTTATCGATCAGTGTACATCATTCTGTCTGTTTATACTCCTACACTTGTCTCACATGGTTTTGTATCCGTACAGTTGCATACTTTATGTTGTCTTATGTTCCTTTATTGTATTGCCTCATGGTTCTGGAGAAACAACACTGCATGCCGATGTATAGAAGCTTTTATAAAGGAATGCCTATAAAAACTTGTTGAAACTAGAGGCTGAGTAACAAGGGAGGCGTGATTTCTGTTTCGTAAACTGGTTGGCTAACTGCTTGCAAAATTCTGTACTGTATGATGTGTGTTACTGTCGGGGCAAAGATGAACAGAACAAACCATGGCAAGCTAAGAAAATCCCTTTTCTCCATTATATCTTGTTTAAGGGTCACATTGTACTTTTGTAAGATCCTGTGCTCTGAGCGAAATGTTTGCTGTGAGACCGAGTGCAGTGATTGTGAAGCTCAACACATCAAAGAAGTTAACAGGTCACCCATAACTTGTCCAGTCCTCCCATAACTTCACAGAAATATTTTATTATGGTCATTTTATCTATGCTATTCACCCATGATCTTTATGAAAGCATTCAAAACTACTGCATTATGTAACAAGTTTGGGGCACTGTCTATATGTCTGTATGTCCTGGGCCTTTTCTCTTCCTGGACACTTTCTGGATTATCTCTCATCCCTTGCATCCCGTGCATCATGTTTTTACAAATAAAGAAAGTTTTAAACCCTGAAGTCATAAAACTGCAGATGAATAAGTGCACAGCTCATTTAAAACATGCTTCTTTTATCTGTTTCTATGTATTTTCTGCTTTTTTCAGTATAATTTTTAGTATGATTGCAGGGCCAGGGTTAGGCCATGGAGAAATAGTTTCATTTTACTCCAATTTTGGCATCAAATTGATATCAAAATATGTTTTCACATTAATTTGTCAAAGATACGTAGTTGATACGGTAAATAGTCAATGTACAGAAGTTGCACTAGTGTACAGTGTTCAGTGTACGTTATGCATAATGCGAACTAAAACGTTAGCAAAGATGCATTGCCTGGGCCTCACAGTACGAGCATAAATCTTTAATCAAACTTGGTAACCCAGTCTACAGTAAATCATAAATAGACGTCAAATGTTTTGACAACAAACGCACAACTGGCGCCGATAGTGTGTCCAATCACAGTGGCTCTAATGGCTATTAACCACACACTCATGCCACTGTATTCAGGAGCTATGGAAGCTAAATTGGAGAAGTTTTTTTTTTTGTTTTAGAAAATTGTTTGAAAATCATTGCAAACTTCTAATTCAAACACCACAGACTTCACACAGCATTCTTGACTCAGGCTGTAAATAATTACTGGAAAGTCAACATTCTTTAACAGCATGACAGGGTGGTGACAAATATGACAACACTACCCTGAAGTGTCATGTGACCTTTCAGAGACCTGTCAGCGCATTAAGAAAAAAATTCACAGAAACAGAACAGGTGCATTTTTATTATCATTATTATTTTTTACTTAATTTACCTCTCTAGTTATTTATTGAAGTGATGAGTTTTTTATTCCTATACTTATGAATCCAGTCTAGCTTTACATTCACCAATTTGACTGAAGTGAAGTGATGAAGTGATACTAGTGACTGTCACACGTCAGACACACCCCGGCACAGCATAGCGTGACAGTGAAATTACTTCTCTACATTTAACCCATTCACCTAGTGAAGCAGGGGGCCGCCGAACAGCGCAGCGCCCGGGGAGCAGTGCTTAGGGACAGTAGCTTGCTCAGGGTACCTCAGGGTACTTGTTGGTCCTGGGCCTTGAACATACTTTCGATTGAAGGGCCAAGCCCTGACCGCTAGGCTACCACTGCCCCAGTCATTGAATATGTTAACTGTGTTTATAACTATATAATAACAGTAAAAACTCACACTCACTCATCTTCTTCCACTTAATCCTGTTCAGGGTCGCAGAGGGAAGCTGGAGCCAATCCCAGCTGACTTTGGACGAGAGGCGGGGTTACACCCCGGGCAGGTCGCCAGTCCACCACAGGGCCGACACACAGAGACAGACAACCATTCGCACTCCGAGTACCGGAGAAACCGGAGTACCCAGAGGAAACCCACACAGACACGGGGAGAACATGCAAACTCCACACAGAGTGATGCCCAGGTCAACCCCCGGGGATTGAACCCAGGTCCTTCTTGCTGTGAAATGACAGTTCTAACCACTTCACCACCATGCCTCCCCACAATAATACCTATATCACCTTTAATTCATTTTAAGGAACTCATGTCTAGGCAGCACAGGCAAGTTAATAGTTTTCCATTAACTACTAAATGGTGCACAAACTCTTTCCAAATCTGTAGGACCTATTTTACCATTTGGGGGATTTTGTTATGAATCAGTATGACGTTTTGCTGTGATCTTACTGTCCCAAAAGAAAGACAGATAAACAGATAGACAGACACCAAGACCTTGCCATGTGAGAATAATGTTATTTGAATGCTGCTATCAGTTTGGCCTTGACTCATTATCAGGGATGACAGGTGCACAAGAAAGACAAAGCAACCCATTCATTCTGTTAGATAAATATTCCCAGAGAGTTCTCATCACATTCCCTCCTCTCTCATGTGTAAGTAATGCGTTTGTATTGTGCATTTTTTTCTCAAGGTTAGCAGATAGTGGTCATTGTATTCTGGACACACAAAAGGTGTTAATTATGCACAAGTTTTTACATATACTTATGTGCTGGATCTGGACTAATTCTACGTGGTCTGTGTGGGGGTGGATGTTGTAGATGACATCTGCTTCACTTGTGGACCTTTAAGTGATACAAGCTGAATCAGCAGCATCTTAGCATTAGAAAGGCAGTGGAGATGATGGTGTCCTTCTGGAGGCTCAAGTCTCCTTCCCCCATCCATTCTTTCTGTTGATGGGGTCAGTGAAGAGCAAATACATCTTCAGTGGTTCAGGCTTTCCAATCGATAGCTATAAGAATTCCTACTGAGCCACAGCCTCTGTTTTTTTTGGGGGGGGGTTTGTTTTTTCTTTTTTTGCGAAATCAGTCATGTTGCAGTCTTTGCACATTTGTAATTATTTATATGAGTTTTAATGTATTAATACAAGGGAGAATAAAAAGCTAAAGGCAATTTAAAACAACATATAGGCTAAAGACAAAGCATGGAGTGGAGTTATCCGTCTTCTCAAGCGAAGAAGAAATTGAAAAGTCAGCCCTCCCCCAAGGAAATCCGTCTACCGTTCTGGGCCTATTCTGGCAGATTTCCAAGCACATGGGCAAACATGGGGCAGTGCAAATTACTGCACATCGCTGCAAAATGAACTTTTAACCTGCAATTCACTGCAAAAGAAGAGGACTGCTGTCTAAAACACCACAATGACAATGCACGTCCTCATACAGCAGCAGCGACACTCTGGATCTGGTGCAGAGGGATTATCACATCTTCAGTCCACTAAAGGAGGCGATGTGTGGTCACAGATTCACCTCTGATGATGAAGTAAAGGAAGCAGTGATTACCTTGCTTTGGGAGCAGCCAAAAAACGTCTTCTCTGTAGGAATTCAGAAGCTAGTTGAACAATTCAACAAATGCATCATGATGTTCAATTTCTACGGTTACTTCTATTTAAGCTGTTAAATGTATTTTGCCTTTAGTTTTTGATTCTCCCTCATATGTGTTATTCTGCATATAATCTGTATTTTTGTCAGTTTTAGTAGTTTTAATACGAACCTTCAATGTCCTTGCTGGTGTGCAACACTTTAAATTCCCTTGAACACAATTATGTTTTGATCCATCGAGCCTGGAGTTCATCCATCCTTCTGAACACTGTGGCTTTGTGGCAATTCTGGCATTTCACATAACAAACTTCTGGCTTGTAATGTGGAGCCTTAATTTCAGACTCACTACTGTTTTAACACTTTGTGAAAATTGAGGTAACTATAATTCTGAGTCGTACAGTTTTTTTTCCAAGTTAATATTATATATAACAGTATAATTATTTTGCAGTCCTGTCTCACAGGTTTGTCTGACTTGGTGATGAGTTGAGCCGTAAGGCATACTTGGAGGCTTACTTTCAGATTGTTCAGCAAACTTGCATTCATACTTCCACATTCTTGTTGAGTTACTCAGCCTTTACCGCCTCCTTGTTTGTCAACTGTTGCCTAGACAAGGGACAATGAGACAAATCTTTCACAAGAATTCCATTGTTGGGGAGCATGACTGACCAACTGAATGACTGCCTGACTGACTGAGGGATATATACAAAAAAAAAATAATTAACTGAAAAGAGGAATTCACCTTTGGCCTAGAGAAGGTTCAAAAGTTCCAAAACGTCTGCAAAATCATTCCATCAGCTGTAATGTACAGTAAGCTAACCCAAGTAGCATTTCGCATGTAATAAAAATGTTTTAGCATCAGCAGAGACACAACTATATATAAATTACATACAGAGCCCCTAGGGAACCTTTCTATAAATATATCTGCTAAAATAAAATGTTGACAATCTTGTGAGCATGCACACGATAATTTTCCAGGTTTTTTCTTAAACATGTAAAGTTTTTAATTATTTTCCCATGCTAATTTTCACACTCTACATTTTACATTTACATAGTTTTTACTATATACATTTTTTTTTTAAAAACATTTTCTATTAATCGTTCTGTAATTTTTCCCAGTAATAGCTAATGTTTTGTTCTAGGGGTCATGTTGTGCCCTTGCATTTTTTACAGTTTAAATGTACGACTTATGTTTTACATTCTTCATAAGGTTTGTGAAGATAATATATATTGTTTATAATTATTTGCCTAACAATTAATCATCAGCCAAAATTGCATAATAAATAAATAAAGCCCATGAGGACATGCTATTATAAGTAAATATTCAATATCAGGATGGTATGATGTGGTCCAACACTAAGCAGAGTTACTGGTACCATCCTCGAGTTGATTATTTTCCCAGAACAGCATGTTCTGAAGTGCTTTATTCCTCTTATCTCACTGGATTTTGTCAATAAATGCAGTTGTTAATTTGCACCCACTTGCTAACTCTCCTTCATCACGTGACAGATACCAAAAGAATTTTTAGGCTGTTGTTTTCTTCTCTCTCTCTCTCTCTCTCTCTCTCTCTTGCTTTGCTCAAATTAAGAATGTCTGTGGCTTTTAATTTGAACCAGTAACTTAACTTGCATTTATGACAACTGAATATTTATTAAGACAAATATTACTTAATTTGAATTTCAGTGAAATTAAGCCCTTTTAGGAATCTGGACATCCTGTGATGGGGACAGTACTATTATAGAAATAAATTATGTTGATAAATGGTTTATGAACCATAACGCTGAATGAACTGTAACTCGTAGAGGAAGTCAAAACTGTGGAACAAGTTAATTCCTGACTAGGTCTCTATAAAATGGGCCAGTGATGATGGAAAAGATCCAGATACAGATGTAGAGATTGAAGGTCAGAAGGAGTATAGTTAGTTTGTATTATGGGGTTCTCAGGGCAGAGAGATCTTCTAGATGTAGCCAGAGCACTCTGGTAATCCAAATCAGACTTTGTTCACTGTAATAGCAAATTTACTGTGTCATGTACACAGTAGCCTACACACCTATAATGTTTAATTATATTTACTCAAAAGTTTCCGTATGCATAGTAGGCATGTCCTGTGACTGGCTGGAGTCTCTCCAAGGACAGCATGGTCAGGAGGCATGTGTGTGCTTAGCCAAGGCACATAAAGCTATTCCTCACTCAAACACAGAAAGCTAGTGTAAATTGAAATATTACTAACTGAAAGAATATAATTTGCATAGTTTCATAACTCAGAGGTACAGGAATATTTAGCAATTTCTTTTTACAGCTCATAAACAAAACCTTCCATGAGAAACTAACATGCTGACTGAGGGAAGTTTTCTTTGGTTAATTGTATGTGTTTATTTTAAAAAGAGCATTGAAAAACAGTTTTAAAACTTGCATGATTTGCAGATTTCAAGATTTCAAGATTTGCTGTTTTCTAATTTATGGTTTCAAAATATGTTTGTATCCCCCCCCAAAAAAACTTCTGAAAATAGAGAAATATGCATTGTAAATGGGTCATGGTGAGCCACTTTAGCTGATTTGTTGTAATCCAGTATTTTAAAGTTTATTTTGATATATTTGGGATATAATGTATTGTGTATCAAAAAATGTTTTCCCTTTCCTGTGTCCTACTCTATCTTGCAGCAAATGAAGCATTTCAGCTGTAACAAATGGGGAAAACACTTATGCAATCAAGACAATGCAAATACATTTCCAAATCAGTGTTATAGGTTATTTTTTGTAGATCAGTGACATTACTCCCAAGTTAATTTCAACTGCAGGTTGTAACATTACAAAATGTGAAAAGGCTGAAGGCGAGGATACTTGTCCAACATGCCATAGCCCACTTCAACATTCAGTCTGACACTACCCCCTGGTGGGGTACCTGACCTGAGAGTTTATGCATTATATCCTGTGTGGGCATCTGTGTGTGTGTGTGTGTGTGTGTGT
>JAQMCW010168560.1:0-11184 GCA_030068335.1 Chrysichthys cranchii
CCTAGTAAAGCGATCAGTTTGATGTTGTGAAATAGGAGTGGTATCGGTACATGGTATCAGCACTTTATGTACGAGTACCAGTACGAGTATTTTAGCAAAGTATCGGCCCGATACTCGATACTGGTATTGGTATCGGTGGAACCCTACAAAGTACATTACATTTCCATTGAATAAGTTAAAGTATAGATACTCCTGGTCTCCAATACAAGTGAAAGCTGTTCATTGAAATTTTTACTTGAGATCAAATACTCGAGTACTTGCTTGAAACAAATACTGAATTATTGCTTTTTTTTGTGTGTTTTCTTTTGAAGATCAGTGCATTGTTGTATTGTTTAGTTGACAAAATTAACACACATTTAATCTAGAAGTTCTAAAAGGACAGTCAGTATTTTTAATTCAGGATTTTCCCTAGCTAGCCATTAGTATACATCAGCAATGGATTCACACAGGACCTCTTTTCAGATGTTTATCAGGAATTAAACAAACATGGACGTACCTCAACATGCTTCCTCAGGTTGGAAAGAGACAGTTTTGTAGGCAGTGAGGAAGTTTGGGTGGAGTAAACAGAGCAACTGTTTAAAAAAGATATGGATCTTTCTCGATTTCAAAAATCTCAAACATGGACTTCAAATATGGCCCATGGGTGCTCTGGTGAGGAAGGAGCCCATAGTCATCATTACTACTACCAAGTTCAACCAGAACTGTTCAAAACATGCAGCAAGCACTTTGAACTTGAGCGTAGGAGTACGTAGCTTACTATGATTGGCTTTCTCCTATGAAAAACACAGCATGTGGCAGTAAAGTCAGCGGGTGAATTTTCTTTTCTCTTCTAAAATGCAATCTTAGAAAAGAAAAGAAAATTCATCCGCTGACTTCAAAGCAATGCGTCAAAGTCCCGAGTAACGGGAACCTTCATACGTACTGTACGTCTTTCAAATGTAGTAGAATAAAAGTCCTAAGTTTCTGAAAAAAAATATATATATATTATTCGTAAAGTACAGACACTCAAAAAATGTACTTAAGTACAGTACTCAAGTAAATGTACGTCATTACTGTCCACCCGTACTAAGACAAATATTTAAAAAAAAAAAAAAAACTATTACAGAGAATAAGTCCGTGTCCCTTGTTGTTGTCCTTGTGCTTATAGACTTTAACTTTATCGATAACAGAAGACACAACAGGCAACGGATTTATTTCCAACCATACAACAGTCTTCCATACACAGACCATGCGCCTACACACTTATATCTTCCATCAGCGTCTTCAGTGTTTAATATGTAAGCTTGTGCTCCACTGCACCGTTATGCAAAAATCAATCAAGACTCCAGGATTAACCAGAGAAGACCACAAGATATTGCGCCAATTACTGGCACTGCTCATTAGCAATATGTGTGTGAGAGCGTAATGGGTTCCGTTGTGTCTATGCAGAGCTGGTTAGTGGGAAGGTAATTGCACAAAAGCACACGCTAGAGCCAGAAATGAAAGCACATATGATGTTATAGAACAAGTGCAGTATCTTGGGTCTCGACAGAAATTCTGCAAGACTTTTGTTTTTTGTTTTTTTATCAGCAGTAGATACTTCAAGAGGGCGGCACGGTGGCTAAGTGGTTGGCACTGTCGCCTCACAGCGAGAAGATCCTGGGTTTGTCCAAAGACATGCGCATTAGGCGGATTGGCTACCCTAAATCGCCGCAGGTGTGGATGTGTGCGTGTGTGAGAGCATGGTCCCGAGTTAGGAGAGGGTTGGGCGTGGGGCTAGCGACATCACCCTGTAGAATGTGCATGGCTACGGAAATGTCAACCGAGCCCCGTGAGGGCCGCTTGGCACCCTATGTGCCGTACGGCACCTGCAGGACCCGAGAGAGAGAGACAGAGAGATACTTCAAGATCCCTGCACTAACAACATTTTTCCCATCTCACGACAGATGATTTACAAATACTTGATCCAAAAAAAAAAAAAAAAGGTGTCTGGGTCTGTTTATTTTTCTGCCGTTTTTAGGAAGTACGGCTTTGTGTCATTTTCTTATTTCATGTTGTCACCAATGCAAAAGCAAAGCGAATGATTTGCTGAGCATGTTAACTGAAGTGTGACCAGAGTGCATATTTCAGATTTAACTGATGCTCATTAATGACAGACAAAATACATTAAACAAAGTGTGGGACTGAGCACTTAAAGAGCAACATGAGTTTCCAATAAAGAGGGTAAGATAGATCAACTAATGACGATCACATCAGGATCAGGGGGTTGTTGGAGCCAGGGTTAGGGTTAGGGTTGACTTGAGGCAGCGCTAACAGAGAGACAAACAGCAATTCATACTCACATTCACAATTTAGAGTAGCCGGTTGACCTAATCTGCATGAAGGAAACCACAGGGCTTGGAGGAAACCCACACAGGTATTAGGAGAACATGCATAGATTCACAGAGAAAGCAGCATGACGATGGGTGCTGGAGAAATAGCAGTCTCACGTATCGTGTTTAATGTGCCCGTGGATAAACCTTACACAGTAGAAAGGACTCCACTGTGCACAGAGATGCTGCATTTTATTGGACTCCTCAAACGTACGGCAAATTGCTGGCAGAGATCAACCAAGATTGCTCAGGGCGAATGAAATTAAGTGCTAATCCACTCATCACGCTTACCAAAGAGTCTCCCTCTGCTAAGAGTTAAAATGCCTTGAAAAATATCCCCCGGGTGTTGATCCTGCTTTGTTGCATTACAGCCTGAAAGTAACGCTGATTTTAATTTGGATTTTATATAATAGACCTTACAAAATAGTACAAATTGTTGAAGCAGAATAAAAAAAAAAAAAAAAGCTTAAAGCTTGTGAGTGCATATGTATTTACCCTATTTACTATAAAACCCCTAACTACGATTTGTCCCAAACAATTAACTTAAGAAGTTATTAGTAATTAGTCGATTAGGGTCCACCTGGGTGTCCTGAAAGTGTCAAATAATCCGTCACATGATGTCAGTATAAAAACGCCTGTTCTGAGAGGCCTCTAAGTCTGCAATGCCACTAAGCGTGCAAAGTGAAGACCAAAGACCAAACTGGTGAGGGATTAGATTGTAGACATGTATAGTTCACGGTTGGGATCTAAAATAAATCCCATCTTTGACGATGGCATGGAACATTGTCAAATCCGTTGAAAAGAACTGAAAAGAACTTGATCCCATGACAAACCGGACAAGAGAAGGCGGCTCACAAAACTCACAGACTGGGCAAGGAGAGCATAAATCAGAGATATCAGAGATTCAACAAAGAGACCAACGCTGGAGGAGCTTCAACGATCCACGGCGAAGATCTAGAGCATCTGTCCAGAGGACCACTTTAAACTGTACACTCCACAGAACCGGGCTAAAAAACCAGTCCTCGTTCGAATCCGTTCACGCCTTCACAAAGCTGAAAACCAGCAAAATGTCAGGTCGGACTCTAAAATTGACAGATTCTTCAACGTTAAGGTGGCAAGGAATGGCAAAATGGGGTAATGTGGTAATCTGACACCGACTGATCTACACTGTGTCCATGTCTGGGAACTCCTAAGGAGGTGTTTGTGTATTGTGTCAGCTGCCTGCTGATTGGCTTATCTCCCACTAAGCGAAATGAAACCGTAATTAGGAATGGAGAACACAGAAGGGCGGGTCAGTCCCACATAACAAGCCAAAGCTGATGACCTGCCACACCTGGGCCCAGTAGAACCCATCCTTCAACCTCACTCCTTTTGATTACCCTGTTATCATCGCTTCCTTCCAGAAAGACAGAACGCTGTCTAAAAGCCGTTTTTGTTTACTGACACATTCTCTCTCAGGGACACCCAGCACAATTGTAGCCAACTGCAGAGTCGGAAATAAACCTGATTAATACCATCAAAGTAGTTTTGTCATAAGGCTGTTTTTATGATCACATCACACTACAGAGCACTTTGTGCGCACGGTACTTTCTGTCCAATTATCTCGTTAAACAAGTGGAGTAGATGAGTTTCCATCTACCTGAATACAATCTAATAAATGCAGGTGCTGATGTCGGAAATAAACAGCATCTGCATGCAGGAAAGACCTATGGAGCCCCTAAAGGTGCGCAGGAGAAGAGGAAGTTTCCCAAGCACAGCCGGGCTGGTTCAGGTTGACAGGAAGGCTACAGGAAGAGTTGTAATGACGACTGATTACAACCATGGTGAGCAGAAAAGCATCTCAGAAAGCACACATCCAGCCTTGAGGTAGATGGGCTACATGAGCAGAAGACCACATTGGGTTCCACAACTCTCAACTGAGAACAGGAACCTGACGCTAAAGTGTGCCCTTACCCAAACTGGACAGTTAAAGATTTTTTTTTTGGAGGGGTGGGAGGGGCAGCAGCTACAACAACAGCAACAACAACAAAATAAATAAATCATTGCCTGGTGTTTTTAGGGCAGTGTTTTGTTTTGTTTTTTTTCAGCTGACCACCCTCACACTCAGATGTGTTATGAAGTATATTCAGGGCGCAGACTCTGTGACTCCACTGACCTTTTCAAATCAGTCCTGATGCTTCACACTTCACTACTCTCATCCTCTCGCAGGGGAGGGAAGAGGCAGAAAAGAAGAAATACAGCTAAAGAATTGTATACAGGCATTTCCTCAGTCTGCCTTCTTTGAATATCTCTTTGCCTCTCCATGACTGCATCTTCTGACAACTGTATCATTACAACCTCACAGTAGCATTCAGATGCTACGTTATCATGAAAACCAAGCACGGAACACACAGACAGCTTCTACTTTATACCTATTAACTACTCGAACGGAACCCCTCTTTTATTTTACCATGCTTCTGCATACACGTTTTGTTTTCTCCCTCGATATGCAACTCCATGATCAAATGTATTTAGACACCTGATCATTAAACATCTCATTCCATTAATATTTAGTTGCTCCCTCTTGGTTGTTTTAACAGCCTCCCTTCTTTTAAAAAGGATTTTTACTCGATGTTGGAGCGTGGCTATGAGGATTTGTGCTCAATCAGCCACAAGAGCATTAGTGAGATCAGGCTCTGATGCCAGGGCAGGAGGCTTGGGGTGCACTTGATGTTCCAGTTCATCCTAAAGGTTTTCAGTGAGATTGAGGTCAGGGCTCTGTGCGGGATATTCAGTTCTTCCACACCAACCATGGGAAACTTTATGGATCTCACTTTGTGCACTAGGGCATTATCATGCTGGGACAGGTCTGGCATGGGCCACTACGGTCCACTGAAGCGAAATCTTACTGCTTTGGCATATAAAGGAATGTGTGTGTGTGTGTGTGTGTGTGTGTGTGTGTGTGTGTGTGTGTGTGTGTGTGTGTGTTTTTCAATATGTCAATATAAGACCCACATACCTACCAGTGTAACAGTCAGGTGTCCACATACTTTTGGGCACACAGTGTGTAATCTTGAATAACTACAAATCATGTAATATCTGAGCAAAAACAAACGCTTGGTTATTTCCTTGCTCTCTTGAAGGGGAAAAAAATGGTTCTTTTTAAATCTCTGCCTCTCCCTGGTTATTTTTGAACATAGACAAACGTTGGCACGCAGAGAATGAGACAAATATGACTGATCACGGCACAGACAACCAAACCAGAAAAGACAACTGTGTTTCATGCATCGAATGCAACACATAGCCAGTCTCCTCATGAGGGCTGCTCACGAGATCAAAAAAGCAAACTTAAAATTAGGACAAAGCAATAAAACGTGACACGTGTCTCGATCAAATGTACATTTTAAGTAATTTTCTTGGAATGTAAGAAGTCATGGTTCAAGAATGAACAACTGAATATCCATAGGGCACAAAAAGGAAAGTGCTGTATGAAGTTTGTTAACACCGCCGCAGTCTCATAACAGTGTTAGTGCGGCTTATACTTTAGGGGAATATAAATCCTAGACATTTAGATTGAGAAACTATTGCTGGCCAATAGCTGAAATTATTTTCCGCCCCACACCACCCTTAGACCCCCCCCCCAAAAAAAAAGAAATTTAAAAATAAAAAAACCCCCAGCTTTTCAATTTATTACAAAGCAAAATTCAGCTTTAAAATATACCGTACAAGACAGCTGGAAACTATACCTACAAAAAAGAAAAATAATTTCAATTAGATTAAAGGTTTTTTTTTCTTTCTTCAAAGCTGCATTTCTTATTTTTCTCTTATTTCTCAGTGAATGATCTCCAGGGGTGCGCTGATTGGTTTAGACTTCCTGCTAATTTTCCGGATATAAGGCCTTAACCAAAGCAAATAAAGCACCCCTAATCATCTAATTACTCTCCTGCTGAGCCTAGACATGATACGTAATAGGTTTGATTTTTACGACGAGAAAAACGATGGAAGCTGATGAATTATGGAGCTGTTTGGTTACATAGATATGAATCTTATGAAGCTACCGGTATATTGTTTGAGCTAAGAAGTTATGTCAGCACATGCATTCTGCATGATCCTGTTTACGTGTGATACTATCATCCCACGTCGGAGTAAAGTAAAATAAAATGAATCATTAATTTCCAGGTATTTTAATCCATTCCCATGCAACATGAAAAAATAAAATCCTGCACTTAAACATAGTATATATCAATTCATGTACAGAAGTTCATACAAATCCATTATAAGATGTAAAATATTCAAATATTCAACTGGGCTAATTAGGATGACTGAATAATTAGCTTCACACACAATTACTAAATAATGCATCAAGTAGACATTTATTAGATATTGCTGTGACAATTACGGAAGCCACATTAGAGACGAACAGCCACACTGGTAAGTGCTTTAAATCTAGTAATTATATGGCAAGTTTCTTAGAAATAGGTAGGTTTAGGATGGTTTGCCAGAGGTTGAAAAACCTCTGCGTTTGACCTTCTTCTTATTAGATCTGCCCCGAGAGAAAACGTAAAAGTGTTCAGGAAGGCAACAGCATGAGGTTAAAAACGTCTCTAAGTGTGGTTAACGTCTGATCGATCGCGTTGATGATTGGAGCTAGCTAGTGTACAGCATGCATGTCATTAGAGTGAGGATATAGGGTACAGCAGGAGGGGAAATCACTCACTAATGGATCGATGGGTGTTTGTCACTAGGCGGTGTGGGAGCGTGGGTGTGTATTGTATGTGTTTCCTTGACAAACAAGCCTGGTGGCTAATGTGCCCAGTAACAATTCTGTCCTGCTTGTAACCCAGAAAAGCAAAGCAGCAAACCAGTCATTTGTTTCCCTAATAAAAAGCCTCTCTTAAAAGCTCCGAGCTTTGAAACTCCCCCTGTAAGCAACTTAATAATCTGTATAGGTGACAAATGAAAGTGCAAATTAAAAAGATTCATTGTAAGGTGTTAGAATGGCTACAATGGCTTCAGTGTGATTTGGCACAAGTTTCCTTTCTTGTGTCTTTTTTTTGTTGTTGTTGTTTTTGTTTTTTGACTTCAGGGCATGTGCTGTTATTTTTGTTCCAACCCCCTCATTGGTGTGTGACCCAATTATGCTCATCTTCTCTATTTCTCTATGTTAGGACTTGAATTAGCTTGTCTATGTCTTCCCGGTTGTTTTTCTATATGCTTCAAGACGAAGCTTTATCGTGCATTACTGTACTTTTCTGCGTACGGCCTTGTTTTCCAGAATTCCCTGTTCTATGATTCTAGGAGTACTTCCTGTTTGACCTTATCTGTTTCCTGGATTTCTGGTTTACCTGTCTGTCTGTGAATTTAGCTGTCTTAATGCTGTCTGTCTGTGGTTTTTAGTCATACTATGCACTTCAAGGAATTCCGATTTGCCCTAATAAAGCACACGGCGAATTTCTGCACTTGAATCCTGCCTTCAATCACCACGCCATATCTTCAAAAAGGTTTTCCCTCGGTTCATGTTTTGATGATGGCGGCGGAGAGCGCTGTCTTTCATGTCACTCCAAAATCTCCCACATGTGTTCGGTTGAGTGGTGATTTGAAGACTGTGAAGGTCACAGCACTTGATCAGATTCATCCTCATCCAAATCATACAATAAGCCCTCAGAAAGAGTGGAAAAGACCACTCACTTCAATAACAGAAATGGTTGATCGAAAGAGAAATTCACAAATAATGGTTTGCAGTGATGCTTCCCTTTATGGCATGCCCAAACCATTCCAGCAAAACGAATAAATGCCTCCCACAACATAACACAGCCACCTGTTTCTCCTCTGATATTCGTGGATATGAAAAGAAGGACATCATTTGACAGTCACGTCTCGTCACATGGAGGAACAGAGGGACAAGCATCCCACAGCAACTGTGAGCACTTGCCAGAGAGTCCAGATTGGAGACTCAGCAAGTTCCAAAACAAAAGCCACCAAAGTCAAGAAGAGTGACACACCATAAGCTCTGGGCCAGGAAATAAAAAAAAAAAAAACAGAAGAGAAAGAAAGAAAGAAAGAAAGGAAGGAAGAAAGAAAGAAGCATGGTGTGATCATTAAAGCAAAGCCCTGGTTGTCAAAGCCGGGTCCGTATCTGTCTTTTCATTTCAGTTCCCTCTGGGTGTCAGACATTCAGGTGTAGCTGGCATCTTGCTGAAGAATAGGCATGGCCAAATCAAATGTTTATCCCTGCAAACCCATCAAAACCATGATGTGCTCCAAGTGAACCCACGTCAGCAGAATGCCTGGCAGGTTTTGATCTCAGAGGAAACACTCAATGACAGGAGGTATCTTTTCAAGCCATGCTGTGTCAGAGTTAGATGAGAGGGGGAAGCAGAATAAAGGAGGTAGAGACAAGGAAAGAGCAAAAAGAAAGAAAGACAGAAGCATAGTGGAAGGCACATGTCCAAGCTCTTTCATTTCGGGACCACTATGCAACTACGTTAAATACATTGAGATGACTCACACAGGGAAACGATGAAATAAAACCTTTTGATCAAACCATCTTGGCCACTCATTAAATGACTGGACTAGGTCAAGGGCCAGAATACGTCATGTATAGATGACGTCTGTGTGGTTTGCACAAAGACAAAAATAATCTTTGCAAACGTATGGCTTGTATACTATAGACTGTGGTTGCCAAACCTTATCTCCAAAGGGGTGGTGTGGGTGCAAGTTTTCATTCAAACCAAGCAGAAGCCAGGTTTGACCCGCCTACTATATAATACGGTGCTATATACTGCTATATACGGTGGTTCTACTAAAAATGTTCATGATTTGCTCAATTCCATGAAGACTGCCTGCTGCAAAGTGCTGAGAGCAAAAACAGTGGTTTTACAGATCATTCTTGAGACTGTTAAATAAATCAAGGTGTAAGAATGGTGATTCTTGGAATGAATTGTCTTGCCGCAGCTCATTTATAATGACCGAACACTAGCTTGATCGCCGAGAATGTTCTTCCATGGAGTTCGTGCCGTTTGCTCTAAAATTACATCAAATAGTTTGTGGAAGCCAACTAAATATTGCCTCAAGTATGCCGAGGGCTATGGATGTAAAATTGCATTGTCGAAAAATTATTATTTGGGAGGAACACACGTTCTTTATACAAGTTTAGGAATGCTTTAAATCATCACTGGGCCTCACGAGCTGCTCATGAAAAAAAAAAAAAACAAGCCCATGAATTTGTAGCCCACTGAAGTTTTCACTTGCTTAGAAAGAGCATGACAAACAGAATCAAAACGCATCCACTGTGGAAACCGATCAGCCCGCAAAGCCAAGAGTTGCTGCAGGAGGTGCAGCTTCCAAGAGGTTAATGAGGGGCAGTGAACTCTGGGAAAAGTGGAAACCCCCAGCTCAGCACACATGATTAAAAGATGAAATGAGGCATAAAATCACATTCCTGGACTAGTTCTACCTTTACAGTGTGCTCCCATGGAGCTGCACCCAAAAAGTAGAGGATGTGTCTGCCAAGCTCACGCCCAGGATATCTGATTACCAGAGCCTTCATCTGCTCAACAGTTCCATTCTCTGCACTCCGCTGACACTCCCTGTGACTCTGGGACTGATCCAAGATGGAAAAAGAAGCTTGAGTGCAAATGAGCAAGGTGGACCTTTGAGGTGATACCTCTTAATAAAACAGGTAAAATACAGGCAGAAGAAATATGTCGTGTTCGTTAACGTAAAATGACAGATCAGTCATTTAGGTGATGAAGATCAATCACTCAGTTGTATCACGGACATGACTAGGAATAGATTTTCCCAAGCAGAATGGCATAGGGTTGCTTCCGCAAGCAGAAAATGCCAACTACACCAATGGAAAGGATCACTGAATGAGCGGTGTCAAGGCTTGTTGAGGCGCATTGTAAATTGGAGTTTAGATAAACGGCTTCATGTAAACACTTTGCAATTTGTCATGTGGATGAACAACGATGTTAGCAGTACGGGTCTCTGAGAAACACATCATTACACTCGTGACTACTTTGCTGAGAGAAATCACGCTGCAATCTTTTCTTAGATGTTTGAGGACAAGGGTCACATTAGGATTGTTCATTAACCTTTCAAAGATGTTTTCATCTCTTCTGCTCCTGGTTTCTCTCATTTTTTGCCTCATTCTTTCCTTTCATTAAAGGATTACTGAGGGCCACTGGGGAATAGGTCAGAGATACTGGCAAGGCGGTTGTCAGTGATGAAATGTCTTAAAGGTTACCGGCATTAGATCAGCACCAATTTCTTCAGTCTGTTTTCTGCGAAGTCAGAGGAGTGACTTGAGTGCTGAGTGTGGCATGAGAAAATAAAAGAAATAAAAATAAAGGAATAATAAAATAAATGAAAAGGAAAGCCATAATGCATGCTATTCAATAAATGCTTAATAAATTCTCTTTAATAGCAAACAAATGCCACAGGAAAAGCAAGCGCAACAAAGAAAAGCATTTATTTTCTTATCTTTTTGATTTCTTTTCTTTTTCTTTTCTTTTTACTTCTTTACTTTCTTAAAGGGTCGATATGGATGACATATGTCCAAACGCTTTCCTTTCAAGTAAGGGTTTTATCATTACTGTCAGTTGGTGTGAGGGTTAGGAGTGTGTATTGGTTCCTATTTGATTTTGTAGGCAAGTATCAGGATTTTAAATCACTTCCCCTATCTGTTCCCGCAAAGTTGAAAGCAGACAATTGTATATCATGATCTTTGAATTTCCCTCAGTGCATAACAATGCCCTTGTGTGCAAAGGGAGATATACAGTCAGGCCCAAAAATATTTGGACAGTGACACAATCTTCATGATTTGGGCTCTGCATGCTACCACATTGGATTT
>JAQMCW010168599.1:0-11183 GCA_030068335.1 Chrysichthys cranchii
AGAAGAAAGCGGGAGTCCTCGAGGCGGAGGCGCGTGCGCGCGGATCCGTGACAATAAGAGCCGGTCTCCTTTAAGCGTCGGCCTCTTTTAAACGCCGGCCGTCCAAATAATTTTTTGAATAAACACCCGGGCTACTATTGGAAGATATACGGTAATTAAGTCTAGTTAAGAGTTTGGTAATAATATTTAATTGATTTGAAATGTTGTAAAATGTTTTGTAAATACATATTTTTGGTATTGGTCATATTTTTTAAAGTAATAAAAAAAATCAGTTGATTTAATTTACCTTTTTTGCTAGGTTATCCTTGTAGTATCAACACAGGAAAAAAAAAAAGATGCAAGCTTGGTTATGACTCTAAGATAAGGTCAGGGGTAACTCGGGGCCAGTAATACCAGTTTACCAGTGTTGCAGGAAATAGGCAGATTTGTGACCACATAAAAAATGAGATGTACGACGGAATATTAGTCACACATGAAGAAAAAAAATATTTTTGCCATGACGAGATTAGAGTCGACATTAAACTCGAAATGTCGAGAATAAAGTTGAACTCAGACCGATCAATTGGCCAATGATTCAACATCGTTTTCTAGTATGCAAAATATTAAACAAAACCATACAGGATATACACATGTATACAGCTTTTATACAAGGTATGAGACTTGGGACCAAATTGGGGAGTGGCTGAATTCTGGCTATGCTAAAATAAAGAATGAAATAAAACAAAAGTCTTTCCCTATTCTTGGTTTTACACAAAGTGGCTTAGAAAAAAAAGTGACCTGAAACCAAAATGGCTACTTCAGTCTTCCCTTACTAACCTAAATACAAGGAATGGCATTCATCTCTTCAATAGGCTGTCTACACAGTTGGTTAAGATTGTGGGGTACAATATAAGCGTGCACTTGTGCTTACCTATCCGAGCCCCAATAATCAGCAGAGAGCCCAGACAAGGTGACAAACATCCTTGTAATTCACTGCACATGACATACTCTTAAATATTTAATCTGTAATATAATTAGGTTCTGAGCACCGGAGGGGCATTGAACCCTATTGTTTGAGTGTTTTTAAAAGCTCACACAAATTGGCACATGCATTATAATAATTCTGAAAATTCAAAATGTTGCATGGCTTAGGGTAGGTAGTGGTGAAGGAGCTCAGAAAATTTGGCACACCGTCAAAGGTTTATTAGTGTGTAGTCAACTCCATAACTCCCCCTAACATCTTTTAATGAGTTGCTACAAAGTATGGACGATATTCAATCATTGCAAGCCAATGGGGAATATTGGGGGAATGCAGTAAACCCCCGCCTATCGCGGGGTTACGTACCTAATATGCTATAGGTGACAGTATAACTATGATTCATTATTACTACACGGTGTAATCAGGACTGGGCTATTAGTAATCATGTACAATTTGAGGCCCAACAAACCAAACACCGCAAAAAAAAAACATGCCACCTCCTCTTTTGG
This sequence comes from Chrysichthys cranchii, assembly GCA_030068335.1. NCBI lineage: Eukaryota > Metazoa > Chordata > Actinopteri > Siluriformes > Claroteidae > Chrysichthys > Chrysichthys cranchii. The sequence goes on from JAQMCW010168599.1 coordinate 1,468, forward strand.
TGTAGTGTGTAATAAAAATAATTTTGCCACCATTTAGAGGTATCCACTATTTCTTCGCAATTAATCATCAGATATGTCTGAAGTTTTTTTCAACTTCATGGAATTCATGGAACTGGTTTCATGGAAAACCAGTGAACCCTCCAGGAGGAGTTTGAGAGAGATCTTAAAAAATATGCAAAAAATTCACAAATTCAAAATGGCTGTCTTCCTGTTGAACAGATTCACTCAAACCAATGTTAAAAAATTCCAAACTGGTGATAGTAATGCTCATGCCAAAATTAATGAATTTTAAAGCAGTTGTGTTCGGACAATGAAGACTCTTAAATCTGGTTTAGTATTGCATCACGAGCAAATCAGTTTCCCTCCATTTCGTCATTGTTTGAGGTATACTATTACTTCACAATATATCATTAAATATATCTGGAGTTTATGCTAACCAATTTACAAGTACAGTGATCCCTCGCCATATCGCGCCTCAAATTTTGCGCTTTCACTCTATCGCGGGTTTTCATTTAAATTGGTCTAATGTTGCGGCTTTTCAGCTGGTTCGCGGGTCTTTTATGGTAGAGTGCATGCTTCCTCGTTTGCCATTAGCCGATGACCAATCGGAGCCTGCGGCTAATTTCAGACACCTGGGTGCTGGTGAACTAAGTGATGAGCATCGTTCCGGTTTGTGTTAGCTAGCATCTCACTTGTTCAGTGTCGTGTTTCACTGAGCATTTTGTGGGTAGTAAAGTCCTTTGTTATGTCCCAAAAGCTACCTGCGCTTTCTACTTCTTCCGGGGCCATGCCCAAGCACCGGCGGAAGATGCTAACAATCGTCAAAAAGGTAAAACGGGAGGGAGCAGCTGCACTGCTGTACTGATGCCGTTACAGCGTCAACGAGTCCACGGTTTGCTACATAATGAAGGCTGAAAAGAAGATAAGAGCTACAGCTGCCGAGTCTTATAACCAGGGCACCAAACGTGTTGTAAGCGGGTGGAATAAGGCTGTGGTCCGGAAAGAATTTGCTTTAGGACTCTGGATTGAGGACTGCCGGAAGAAGAACATCCCTGTGGACACCCATATAATCTGAGAGACAGCCAAGCAGCTTCATGAAATGTTTGTGGATGGCGGGGCTGAGCTGGAGGACGACCCTCAACCTGGAACTTCTATGGATTCCCCCAGCAAGAAAAGTGACTTTCCTGCCAACAAGGGCTGGTTTGAAAAATTCAAGAGGCGATTCAACTAACCCTCTCTCGAGCAACTTGCCACCATTTTACGGTTAGCTAAACAGCTTAAGTCAACGGTTGAAGAATGGAACCCACAAATGATTTGCTCTTTGCAGTTCAGAAATGCTCATGATGGTGCCACGGAAGTGTATAAAAACCTCCTGACTCAAATGAAAAGACAGTGGAAAAAGGCAACTGCCTATCACAATGTTCTTTTCAAGATAAAAATAAATGCTTTTAAAAAGGATTTGCGTATTTTTTGTAATATCTAAGAGAATGTGATCGGTTTATGATGTATAGCTGTGCAAGTAATGGTTATAAGAGTGTGGGAGGGTTTATAAAGGCTTAAAATAAAAAATAAAAATAAAAAAAAATAACCATATTGTTACATGGTCGCTACTTCGTGTATTTTCACTTTTTCGCGGTGGGTTCTGGAACCTAACTTGAGGGATAACTGCATATTCAGAAATTTCAAAATGGCTGACTTTCTGTTGGGTGACACTAATACTAGCCACTGGGGAATTTGTCTGTTGTGTCGAGGACTGAGTCCCTACCTATGAATCCTAGGGAATCCTTAATATCAGACAGACTTTGTGGCAACTACAGCGGTAAATTCATTCAGAAATCTTAAGGGTGCTATGGAGTCAGCTAGCCTCACCCAAGGCAATTGTTATGCATTCCCCAGCTTAGGCTTGGGATCCTAGGTGAATCTGCCTGATCAGCGGCTTGGGAACCAGACTGATACCCACTGAAGGCTTTGGAACCTTTAACAAGGAAATCAATGCAGGCTTGGTAGTGACAGTGCCAACATGGACCAACCCAAGATAACAAGTACAAGTTTAAGACCATATTTGGATGTTAATGTATGCCATTACCACAGAAACTTCTATGACCTTTGACTCTTATTTTCAGGCACTGTTTTCTCATATTGAAAAAAAAAAAACAAATTCTTCAGGGGGAGACATGCTGTTCATAATAGAGTTGGTTTGAAAATGTTTCTAGATGACTTTTTTTGGTTAAAGCTGGTTAAATTTACCCAATTTTTGATGTTTTTCTGAAAATTACAAAATTTTAAAGTCAAACTGTAAAAGAATGAAATTAGCTTAAGTTAAAATTGGATATTTGAGAACATTATATGTCAAAATAATAGACAAAATTTTATGGGGAAAGCTTCATTATAACAGGAGCCACAGAAGGCTAAACTTTGAATTTTTTTAGCGCATCCATTTTTTTCAGCCCACCTTTAAGCTTTTAACCTATGCCAGGTTAAAAAAATTTGTTCTATTGAATAGATCATAAAAGTTGTATAAGATTGCCAAGTTTCATTTATTTTGTTTGTATAACAAAGGACATAGGACATTCACTTGGAGTTATAAAAATTTTGCAGGGATACTGTACATGGTCATGGTATTGTATCAAACAAGAAGCTATATCTCAACAAGTATTCCATTAGTAGATCTTAAACTTTCATCAAAATGTGATTGTGAGGTGGGGAGCCCTAGACCACTTGTCATGGAATGACCCAGATGGTTTATTGCATTCTTTTCAGATATGGTATACATTATGTAAAGATGTTGCTGATGTTAAATTGTCAGGGGATTTTTGATATCATGCATGATGTTGAAATGGCAGCACAATGAATTTATAAATCTTGCCACAAAATCAGGAAGTGCATCATACTTCTCCATATTGGTTATGATGCCCATATGCCCCATGCCCAGAGTGACACTCTGGTAAAGCACCACGATCTGGCCACAGAAAGAATGGCTTTTTCACCCAACATAGCTGTACTTCTTGATGGTTCATCAAATTCATGCCAAATATGGTATAGTTGTTTCTTATTATGGTTATGATGATATCCACATGCCCAAAGTAACTCAGGTATAGCATCACCATTTGGCAACAGTAAGCATGGCTTTTTCAATGATCATTACCTTTTGAAACTCTAGCAGTTATCACGTTGTGTTAATCTGGTGATCATGCCAGAGGTACAACATGCTTAGAATGAATCTCTGTTGTAGTGCTGCCATCTGGGAACAGAAAGATTGGCTTTTTCACCCCTCTTGGCTATATTGCTCCTAGAAAGTATTAATTATGATGGCTATGATATCCACTTGCCATCACCACTAACAGCTACAATTTCTACTTTTCATTTGATTTTTTTTTTATTATTTAAGGCAAGTGTGAATACAGTTTTAAAATTTAAATACAACTGTACCTTATATGATCTGGGTTCCTCATACTCTAAACAGGAATCATGCAAGTTCACAGCTGTTTTCTCCGTTTGGCAAGTAGGTTGTATTTATATAACCTTTTTAGCAATACGCATCAAAAGTTATAAGGATGTCAACACTGCAGTGTCTCTTTCTCTCTCTCTCTCTCTCATCTCTGAGTTTATAGCATATTTCTCAACTTATGAACATTCCACTGAAATATGTTTCTCTAGCTGTGCACATTTGACATTTTGATGTTAGAAATAATTTTTCTGTTCAGTTATTAATTATCTGATGAAGCCTGTGTGTAACAATAAGCTGTATGTTGTTTGTCTGTGTATGTACAGTAGTGTGCCAAAGTCTCTGACACCCCTTTTTTGTACACATTTTAGTGTTGTAGATAAAAAAAAAAAATAATAATTGTTACAAGGATCATCATCATCCTTACCATCATTTGTAACTCTCTCTGGACAAGTATGCTTGTTAAATGCAGTAAATGTAAAAAAAAAAGAATGTGGAAAATTGTCTCGCAGACATACAAACAGACAGATAGGAAGCTATATTAGAGATTTATGCATTTTTAAGCTCACGCCTTAAGCTTTTAATGCTCAATTTGGTTCATGCTGCATATACTCTAAATAGCAAAAAATATTCAGAGAAACTCTAACCCTTTCATGATGGAGTTAATGGGGCAAGAGATATTAGCCTACCAGAGATTTAAACTGTTACTCTGTGGAATCGTGTGACATAACTTTCACTGACATAACCGGTGGCATAAATCTACAACACTTGTCTTAGTACAGTAGCCCGCGTCTTTAGTTCATATCATTCATATCATGTTTTTCTTATTACCCCTGGTAGTGATGTTGCATTGGCTTTCACAAATATTCAAAATGATACTCTTAAACATACAGACCCACAAATAAGACAATATGAAAATGTAAAAATTGAATTCTTATCTTGATTTTTTTTTTTTTTAATTAATTGAAAAAATCTGAATTCTTCTAGCTAATTTCATAAGCATCCCTTCCTTTTAGATATTAATATTTTATATATTTTATCTAGTAATTTCAAAAAGCAGGGTAGCACTGTCACCTCACAGCAAGAAGGTCCTGGGTTCAATCCCCGATGTTGACCTGGGTGCCTTTCTGTGTGGAATTTGCTTATTCTCCCTGTGTCTGCATGGGTTTCCTGTGGGTACTCTGGTTTCCACACAATGTGACATCTTGAATTATTTTGCAAGAACACGTGGGGGAAAACTTGCCAAGTCAAGATGTGCTATGCTGAGAGACTCATATCAAAAGGTACATAACAAAGCATTAATTATTGTCATGGATCTGCCCGTGCGTGTGCAGTGCACCCGTCTTCAGGCACTCCCAATAGTGGTGCATGCCAGAGGATGCGCACCACTAACAGCTACTTCCGGGTTTTCCTCCATTCCATTACCGGAGCATGCGCAAAGATTCGTACCGTGCTCGCGCATTGCGTGGGTTACAACAGGTGTGATGGAGTTGGACTAATTACTTAGGCTTTAAATAGAATCATTCATGCTTTCTGAAGCATTGTTTGCCACTTATAACAAGTCCGCATTGCCAAGCCTTTGTAGTTCTGTGTATGCTTTCTGGTTTTGACTTTGTGCCCGTTATAGTTTGTGTTTTTCGTCTTTTGCCTGTGTTACGTGGTTCGCTAATCGGATTACATTGCCTGCCCTGGTTTCTTAGTTTGCCTGCAGTTATTGTACCTTTTGCCGTGGTGTTCAATAAACACTTCTGGATTTTACATCTGACTCCAGTCTGCGCATATGTCTGCCTAAACCCCACCATTGTTACAGAATGCTTTGCCCTTACCAGGATGAAGCAGGTTTGCAGGACTGTAGCTACAGGTATGCCATGTCCACTGTGCTTATTTCTAAGTTGGGGTCAGAATTCCCAGCTCCCTATGACGGCTATCAATTTCCCCCTAATTGTTTCCTGCTTTAGTGTAGACCAGTGTTTTCTCAACCTTTTCTAGCTTGCGGCACCCTTTCCATAAATCTAAAATCTAAAGGCACCCCAAACGTAAAATTTTGTGCCAGCCGGGGGGGTGGCGACGGAAAAATTTCGTACGACCCTGTGGGGGGTGTGGGGTGGTGGTGGCGGCAGTGGAAATTTTCCGGGGGGGCGGGGGGGTTGTTTTTTGTGCGACAGGGGGGCGTTGGTTGCCGTTTCTGCGGCACCCCTGAGGATGTCAGACGGCACCCTGGTTGAGAAACACTGGTATAGACTATTTCATGAGGATTTAGTGGAGCCCAGACCCCTGAAATGTGTTTGGGTTAAATGCATGGTGTGCTGGCTCACAGGACCAGCACTCAGATGGGTCAAATACATGCTCACAGTTGAGCACCCTTGTATGCAGTATCCTGAAAGTTTTGGAAACATGCTGAAATTGATTTATCTGAAGCTGTGGCGGGAAATACCCAAGGAGATGTACTGCGGCGCTGGGCCCTCAGAGGTTGACAACAGGTTCTGCAGTAATGAGTCCACTCCAGAGAGCCCTCCAGTGGCCAAAAGGGAGGCACCTGCTGCAGAGGCCAAGACAGAGATGACTGCTCCAGAGCTCCCTCCAGTGGCTGAGAAGGAGATGACCACTCTGGAGCTTCCTCCAGTGGTGATGTCTGCCCCACTCCAGAGAGCCCTCCAGTGGCCAAAAGGGAGGCACCTGCTCCAGAGGCTGAGACAGAGATGATTACTCCAGAGTCCTCTCTAGTAGCCAAGTAGGAATTAACCACATCAGAGCCCACAAAGGTAACCAGGAAAAGAAAGAAAAGAAAGCAGGCATCCAAGTCTGAATCCAGGTCTGAACCCTTGTCTGTGTCTGAAACCAAGTCTATGCCAGAACCTGAGGATAAATCCAAGTGTGAATCCAAGAGTGAACCCTCGTCCTCACCAGAGTTTGAATCCTTGCCTGAGTTTGAATCCTCGCCCAAGCTGGTATCTTTGTCCTTCGTATGAATCTTCATCCATCCATGGTGATTCTCATATATTCTTCTGAATCTGAACCTGAACCCGAAGCCAAGACACAGTATGAACTTGAACCTGAACCCGAAGCGAAGGCCCAACCTGAACCCGAAGCCAAGGCCCAAACTTGAACTTACAACCAAGCCTGAATCTGAACGTGAACCTGACACTAACCAAGCTCTCCAGCCAGCTGAAACTTCGCAAACTCCCCGGCGAGCCATGCTCTTCAGCGTCCGTCACAGAGCAGCCATCAGCGTCTGTCACTCAACAGCCATCAACATTAATCACAGAGTTGTCTGCTCTCTCAGAACAGCCACCTGAAGTGCCAGTCACAGACCAGCTGCCTGCTGCACCAGTCACAGCGCAGCCACCGGACTCCGGAGAGTCATCTGCCCTCTTCACAGAGATGTCTGCATCAACCACAGAGTCCTCTGCATTAGCCACAGAGTCATCTGTTGTCACAGTCATCTGTCATCACAAAGTCGTCTGCATTAGCCATATAGTCGTCTGCATTAGCCACAAAGCTGTCAGCCTCTGCAGAGTCATCTGACTTTACAGAACCGTCTGCGCCAGCCACAGAGTCAACGCCTGACCTCACAGAGCCTGCATTCGTCATAGACTACTACAGCTGCGACACATGCTACGATTGCAGAACCTGCCATGTTCACAGATCCTCTTACAGAGTTTACCACACTCACAGAGTCTGTCTTGTTTGCAGAGCCAGCTACAGAGCCAGCCTGAGTTAACCAAGTTCACCAAATTAGCCACAGAACCTATTACAGAACCAGCCACTGAGCTTGCCACATTCACAAAGCCTGCTACAGAGCCTGCCATGTTCATAGCGTCTACCACAACTTCCACACCACAGCCTACACCACAGTCCATGGTCACAACTGTTTCCAAGTCCACGCCCGAGTCCATGGTCAAACCAAGATCCAGTTTACCTTGGTCCAGTGTCGGGTCTGAACCCACAAGTCCAGAGCCTCCACAACACTACAGGAAAAGGTGCTCGGGGAGTAGCACCTTTTGGGAGGGGTCTGTCATGGATCTGCCCATACACGTGCAGCACACCCATTTTCAGGCACTCCCAATCGTGGTGCATGCCAGAGGACGAATACAGCTAACAACTACTTCCGGGTTTTCCTCCACTCCATTACTGGCACATGTGCGAGGATTCATACCATGCTCCCGCATCATGTGGGTTGCAACACGTGTGCCGGACTTGGACTAATTACTCCAGGCTTTAAATAGAATCATTGCCTGCCCTAGTTTCTGAGTTTGCCTGCCATTATTGTACCATTGTCCTGGTGTTCAATATGCACTATTATGGATTTTACATTTGACTCCAGCCTGCGCATGTGTCTGCCTAAACTCCACCATTGTGATAATTAGGGCATGTTCACACTTGTACAACTTGTTTATTGTAAGTTTATTTTTTAATTTTTTTTCTCTAAAAAATGTATTGACTTATTTATTTTTCACTTTGTGTATACGTTGCAATTACACATTAAAGGCATAATTTTTTTTTTTTATTATTTTTTTTTTTTTTCAATTCTTTTACTTCTCAAAAACTTGTCATCTTTACAGGTGTGTGGATGTTTTATATCCAGATTTTCATATCCACTGTAAACAAGTTCATATATGGCATCTATCTATAAAGGTTTAATTATAGTGCAACTTTGTGCAAAATTAATAGTTTACGCACCTGGATGATCAGTTGATGGTCAGACTCTGAGGTTGTCATTTGTGCTTTATGTGCAAGCATCCTGATACTATCCTGACATAGGATAGTAAATCGCTTAGGTCTAGCACACAATCCCACAAACACAAACTGTACCATCTGAACTTCTCCCTGATGTTACACTGGGGGTATAATTAACATCACCAAATGAAATATAAGTAGTAAACCCAACCCTTTCTAATATTTGTTTATTAACAAATGCGCATAAAATAATTTGTCATTAATTTCAAGCTAAATGAAAATGCAATATTTATGTGGAATGTAAAATAATTCCATTCATTATTATATGCATTACATTACAGACATTTAGCAGATACTCTTATCCAGAGTAACACACAATGAGTGCAAAAAGTCAGGTAGAAGAATAGCAGAACTTGTAGGCAAAAAAGTTCATATGCCAACTGAGTAAGTGCCAGAATAACACCTAGTGTAATTATTCTGTTAGAAGTACCAATCAGCTAGCAGCAATGAAAATGGAGCTAACCATAAATGAGTGAAAATGTAAATATACAATACCACAAATCCAACTAAAAGGAGAACAAAACCCCAGCAGCTAACCCAAGTACATCATGACCAGGCTAGACAGAATGAAGCCTGGATTGCGACCGGATTACATAGTGGACAGGGAAGCAGAGGAGAGGTGCAACCTGAAGAGGTGGGTCTTCAGGTTGTGTTTGAAGGTAGTCAGGGAGTCAGCAGTTCTGACCTCAATGGGAAGTTCATTCCACCAACAAGGAGCCAGAGCAAACAGCAGCCTTGAGTGGGCTAAGGGCCATATCAAGCAATGTATTGTGAAGTTATTATGCACTTCTTTCTTGTGTGGAAAGACATATTTCATTGTGTTGCTATTCATTTCATGATTTCTTTTGTTTCATGATTCACAATTTCATTGTGATGACATGACATATATACATAATCGGACATGAATATAATGAACTGTCTGAGAAGAGTATATTAAAATGCAAGATGTATCAAAATGCACAAAATACAAAAGATCTCCTGTTGGGCGAGGCTAATGCAATGTATAAATTTGTGTATCCTGGGGAGGCCCACATGCCTACCAAATTTGGTGTGTGTATGCGAAACTATATGATGGGCACAAGATTCAATGGTGCTGAGTCACAAGGCCTGAGCCAGACGTTAGCCAAACCCTGTGTTTGCCAAATTTCATGTATTTTTGCCTATGGAAGCCACCTAAAAATAGTTATGTTGTTAAAAAAAAAATACAGGAGAAATGTTTTTTTTTTTTTTTTTTTTTAATTATCCCAATGGAAGTGACAGAGTCCAAGGCACCTCTGGTGCTTCGGCCCTAAAAAAAAAAAAAGAAACAAAAATAAATAAATAAAATAAATAAAATAGTCTTGCACCTCTAGCTTGGGCTGTAAGGAGCCAGTGTTAGACTTGTGTATGTGTGTGGTTGTATGTGTGTGTGTGTGTGTGTGTGTATATATGTGTGTGTGTGTGTGTGTGTATATGTATGTGTATATATACTCAGCAAAAAAAGAAACGTCCCTTTTTCAGGACTGTGTATTTCAACAATAATGTTGTAAAAATC
>JAQMCW010168651.1:0-11181 GCA_030068335.1 Chrysichthys cranchii
ATGGTTGTCTGTCTCTGTGTATCACCCTGCGCTGGATCGGTGACCTGCCCAGGGTGTAACCCCGCCTCTCTCTCACCTGAAGTCAGCTGGGATGGGCTCCAGCTTCCCCCCGCGACCCTGAACAGGATTAAGCGGCAGAAGTTGAATGAATGAATGAATGATGTAGAGAAGGACTATTTTAAAATATCAGTCAGAGTTACAGCCAAACCATCTTCCAGCTTCACTAATCCATAAATAATCTGATTATGACTATTGATAGATTCATTCATTACCATTTAATTTGATGCATCATGCATCGATCTACATCTATCCCATTGTTATACCTCTACACTAAAGGAACAAAGCATGCTGGTTAGTTGGTAGTTCCACCTCAGCGATAAGGAAACGTCCAGTTTGATGCCTTTATTTCTGAGAGTGTGGACTCCAGGCCATGGCAGGGAATCATGCACACACTCATTCACACACTTATTAACACCTAGGGGCGAACGCCTGCCAGGAAACCAACACACATGTGCAGAGGATCACACCAACGACCCTGGAGCTGTAAGGCTGCACCAATGTGATGCTGACATGTGACTCTCAGAATCCAAATGAGACAAACACCATCTCTGAAATAGATATATTTATTCATTCACACCAAGTGTGTAAAGTTTTAAAGTTTCCCTGGAAAAACAGTGTATAAAATGGGTCACTCTGACCAGAAGAGAGCATAAAAATCAATAAGGATCACACGCAGTACTTCAGGGAAACACTGTGAAATTGGCTTTCATGCCAAATCTCTCTCACACACACTCACACACACACACACACACACACACACACACACACACTTGGCAGAATCGGAAGTATTTCAGGAATACATCATCAGCAGGAGTGTTCTCGCAGGATATTAATCACATGAATAGCGTGAGATTGTTTGAAACAGGCCATTAGAGCTATTTTAATCACGCAGAGCTGAAAGCGTGTCACCTCTTCAGCCGATCCTGTATTTTTTTTTCCCAAGAAGTGGAAAAAAAATGACAAAATGTAGATATTTTTCCAGACTCTGAAACTTTATATACTCTCTTCGGTTCCTCTAAAGACCTTAAATTAAGGTTGAGATCATTTCAGAGGTGAAATAAAAGTGTCAAGGATAAAATACTCTGTGTTTGAATACATTGTCATTGTTATTATGCAGCTGTAAAATCGACGATCTAAAGAGATTTGAGAGTTTTGGTTGACTAAGAATTATTTTCACGACAGAATGAAGCACAGCAACCTGCTGTGAGAAATATGGCCACAGTGGTGGGTTGGGAAAAATAAAAATAATAATCTCTTCTTTCCACAAAAACATTGACAGGCAGCTGGAATATTTAAAGTAGAGTTTAATATAAATGTAAAAATCCTGAAGGACTGAAGTGTGAGCTCTCAGCGCGCTAACGGCGTCTTGGATCTCTGTGGTTTGTGCATCTTTACTTGTGTTTTTATTCCATGGTAACGACACTCCGTCTGGATAAAAAAGCACAATTCAGCATCTCTGAGATGCGAGGAGTTCCACAAGAGGTTCTGCTCTTACTGGAACACAGATGCACTTGCACTTTACACACACACACACACACACACACACACACACACACACACACACACACTCACACACACACACACACACACACGTTTGTTTTTAAGTGATGAACGTCATGGTGTATGGTGTTGCTACTACTAAACAGCAGCAGATTCTCCTGAGGAACTAAAGTCCAGGAAGTTCAGCCAAGGAGATAGTCCAGGAACCTTGTGCTCATAAAGTTTAGTTCCATTATTTAAGACTGAATACTTTAGATCTAGATTTTAAGGCCAGGAACTTTTAGTCCAGAACTTAATCACATAAACTTTAACTTTAACATAAGTTAGAGCCAAGGGCTTTTCGAACCCTTCAGCCCAGAACATAAGCTCAGGTATTTAATGCCCAGAATTAAAGACCAGGAACTTTAGTTCAGCATTTAAGCTTAGAAACATTTAGTCCAGAACTTAAGATCAGGAAATGTAGCCTAGAACTTGAATCCAGATTTAAGATCAGGAACTTTAGGATAGAACTTGAATCCAGAATTTAAGATTATTAAATTTAGCCTAGAAATTAATACAGAATTTAAGTTTAGGAACTTTAGCCTAGAACCTAAATCCAAACTCAAAACTGGGAACTTTAGCCTATAATCTAAATCCAAACTTAAGACCAGGAACTTTAGTCTAGAATTTAAGTCCAAAGCTGAAGATCAGGAACTTCAGCATAGAACTTAAATCCAGAATTTAAGATCGGAAACATTAACCTACAACATAAATCCAGAACTTAAGATCATTAACTTTAGCCTGGAATTAAATCTAGAACTTAAACTCAAGAACTTTAGTCTATAATTTAAATCCAGGGTTTAGGAAAGTTTATCTAACAAACATAAGTCCACTTATTTTTCCCTTATCAAACATTAAACCCAGGGATTTTTACCTTATAACTCAGGATGCACAGAAAGTTCAGCCTTAATCTTAATCCCAGGAACATGCAGCACAGAACGTAACCACAAGAACGTTAAACCTAAGCCCAGAAACTTTAATCTAGAACTTCAGGGTTTTTAAAGGCAGAACTAAAGATCAGAACATTTACGTCACAGTTTAAGTCTGGAAACTTTCATCCAATCACAGTCCTTCCCCCATGGAGGGTTACTGTTCCGTCAGAACACCTACAGCCTTCTCAACCTGCTGAAGCCTCTCTTTTGCATGTTGAAAGATGATTTCCTACAACAAATCTTTAAATCTGATAATCAAACCCATTTTATTATTAAATAAATCTATAAAGAAATGCCTAAACACAGGACTACATGAAAAATTTTAAAGTAATTTGGAGGCACATGCACACTAATTTCGATTGTAAGATAAAACGTACCCACTCTCTCGGACCAATAATGTCCGTCTGCTTCGGTGATGCTGTTAGCAGTCTTCTCAGCCTTCTTGTTTGATGATTTCACTGAAAACACAAACAGAATAAAGCTTTCAACAGCTGGGCTTAAAATGTGATTTGTGGGCTTTTTATGAGCCTTTATGAGCATTAGGAGGTGTGTTGTTAGCCATTAAACACTGCTTTGGACATAAACACTACTGAGGGTTATGAAAACACTGCTGTTTACAGGAGTTCTCACGCTCAGAGAGATGGAGCATTTCAGAATGTTTCTGGAGCTAGAACGTAAAAGCGTGCAATATAGCACCACCAACAGGTCTGCCCAGGGTTAATACAGAAAGACCTCCAGATCAAATCTTTATTTTCATATGATATGTCTCAAAAGTGCCGGTGGATCTACTATGGAGACACGGTGGTTCCTCGACGGTTCCTCCCTTTATTGTGCATTGTTAGCTCATCATTCAATGCTACAGAGATACAATACCAATACAATGCAACTTAATGATGAACTCAACCATCATAATGACAGTTTTGTAAAACAAGCTTTGTAAAAAAAATGGTTTGGACTGGGATGTTCTAACTCTGAGGTGCCATCTATTGTACTTTTCTAGTGAACTTTGTATAGAATTGTCCAGATATAAAGGACATAACCTATACAGGTGAGTGTGTGAACAATGCTGCTCAAGTTGCCTCTGCTTCCAAACAAATTGTTTGGAATTTCCAACAACTGCCCTGATTTTTTCCCACATCCTCCCATTGCAGTCTTCCATCCACTGGATCCCTTTATCTGCTTCATCAGCTCTTGCCTACAAATCCAAACACAGACCATCACATGCCACTCGGGATAACGTCCCCTCCAATTGGAAGCATGCTCTCTCTTAAGGTACATGGAAGATCTGCATCAGGATCTGCATCCTCTGTCCCACACACATCTCTTCACCAAGCACTAATTTAAAAACAAAAATACCCAGACTTGTGTTTCTTGGCTGGAGCTTCTTCTCTAACAGGTTTGTAGCTCAGTGAAAAATTCAGTGATAGTAGCACAATGCTAAGCTCCACCACCTGACTGCAGTGAGGATATCATTCTGCTGCCCGCTGACCCTGGCGAAGACGCCGTTGCTCTGCTATCTGATGACTTTGTGTAAGACATCATCCTGCCTCCTGCTGACTTTGCACCGGACATCGTCACTCCAAAACATGCTGACTTTGTTTTGAATGCCGTCACTGCACCACCTGCTGACTTTGTGGAGGACATGGGCACTCCACCACCTGCTGACTTTACAGGGGACATGGGCACTCCACCACCTGCTGACTTTACAGGGGACATGGGTACTCCACCACCTGTCGACTTTACAGGGGACATCGTCACTCCACCACCTGCCGACTTTACAGGGGACATCATCACTCCACTACCTGCTGACTTTACAGGGGACATCGTCACTCCACCACCTGTCGACTTTACAGGGGACATGGGTACTCCACCACCTGTCGACTTAACAGGGGACATGGGTACTCCACCACCTGTCGACTTTACAGGGGACATGGGCACTCCACCACCTGTCGACTTTACAGGGGACATCGTCACTCCACCACCTGTCGACTTTACAGGGGACATGGGTACTCCAACACCTGTCGACTTTACAGGGGACATGGGCACTCCACCACCTGTCGACTTTACAGGGGACATGGGTACTCCACCACCTGTCGACTTAACAGGGGACATGGGTACTCCACTACCTGCTGACTTTATGGGGGACATCGTCACTCCACCACCTGCCGACTTTACAGGGGACATCATCACTCCACTACCTGCTGACTTTACAGGGGACATCGTCACTCCACCACCTGCTGACTTTACAGGGGACATCGTCACTCCACTACCTGCTGACTTTACAAGGGACATCGTCACTCCACGTTCAACTTCACGGGGGACATCGTCACTCCACTACCTGCTGACTTTATGGGGGACATCGTCACTCCACCACCTGCTGACTTTACTGGGGACATCGTCACTCCACTACCTACTGACTTTACGAGGGGACATCGTCACTCCACCACCTGCTGACTTTATGGGGGACATCGTCACTCCACCACCTGCTGACTTTACTAGGGACATCGTCACTCCACTACCTGCTGACTTTACGGGGGACATCGTCACTCCACCACCTGCTGACTTTACAGGGGACATGGGCACTCCACCACCTGCTGACTTTACAGGGGACATCGTCACTCCACCACCTGCTGACTTTACGGGGGACATCGTCACTCCACCACCTGCTGACTTTACAGGGGACATCGTCACTCCACTACCTGCTGACTTTGTGGGGGACGCCGTCACTCCACCACCTGCTGACTTTGCGGGGGACGCCGTCACTCCAAATCCTGACGACTTTGCTGGGGACGCCATCACTCTACCACCTGCTGACTTTGCGGGGGACATTGTCACTCCACCACCTGCTGACTTTGCGGGGGACATTGTCACTCCACCACCAGCTGACTTTGTAGTCATCATCATCCCTCTACCTGATTCCTCTGGTCAACCAGTGTGCTGGTCTCCTGACTCCTTCCTGACTGTCTTGTGTCTGCCTCCTGGCTTCTCTAAGAGGGTTGCTTCTCCTCCCGACTTCAGAAAGGACGACACTCTGTCCTGCCTTGACTCAGCAGAAAATGTCTCTGCACCATTGCTCTACTGTAGATGCTGCCCCAGCTCCCAGCTTCACTGAGGGTTGTCCACATTCCTGCACCACTGCATATCTTCTTATTGTGTCAGATTGTTTCCCAGTTATGTCCCTCGCCAGTGTTCCCTTTTTAAGATTCTGGATTATCCCACTTTGTTACTGCCTAAATACTCTTTAAACTACAAAACAGACCTTGACGATGATCAACTAAATTTAACACAGAACTTACCAACAATCATAACTGTTTAAATTACAGAAACAAATGTTATGCTTTTTTATACCTATATAGTTACATTTAAAGTTGTGGAATCTAAGGTTAGGGTTCTTCTTAGGTCCTGTCCATGCCGTCCAGCACACAGGATGTCAAGCGACCCCCACGGGGCTTGGCGTATTCTACAGGGTGAGGTCGCTAGCCCCACATCCAACCCCAAGGGTTAGGGTTAAGGTTAAGGTTAGTTAATTCTTAGTTATCTTAGTTCATTTAATTCTTGCACTCACTCACATTAAATCAGCAATTAGCAGCTATAAAGTTACATCTTGACACGACAGGGCTGTCTAACCGTTACAGTGACCTCATTACTGAATTCTCGTCATATATTCTGTGCTGAATCTCAGAGAAACAGATGCTCGGCAGCTGCCGAAGTGATAGCAGTGTTGGAGAGAGAACAAAAAAAAAAAACAGTGAATGACACTTTTATGGTGGGTTTCGCATGGAGGCAAAGCTGTGCTGGATTCAGAGCAATCAGAGCCATGTGAGAGAAAGTACATTAGAGTTTAAAAGTGAAGGGTTTTAATCTGTGATCCGGTGCAGAAATTGGGATGACATGTAATTACATGGCATTACACTTTTAAACAGTCTCATCACATTTCCGTCTCTGGAAGTGAACTCTTTCTTGTAGAGTTCGTCTTATTGGCCAGAAAATTGTGAGTTTAATGCTGGGTTTTGTGTGTACGCAGAAGTCGGGATATCTGAGTTCGGAGTTAGAAATGTCAGCCGAAATGCCTCCTGAAGTCCGATGTCCGATTCGAAAAGTCGGGAGATCCTCACCAACCCGAGTTAAAAATCCAAAACGGCGCCCCCTGCCTGAGCCATGAGCAAACGCTGTAGCTTTATACGGTTTATTAAACTTCTGTCTATTTTTGTCTCATGTAATCAGTTGTATGCACAGCACTGTCTAAGTTTTATCTGTCCTCACGTTGTTTTGGTGCGTGTTGTTTTCAGGTGGGGTTGCTAATTAATGGCTAATGGCTACCCGGGAGTGAGCAAACCTGGCTTCCCCTACAACGTGGCATTTAAATGAAGTTTTAAAACTTGGACGTTGTGTTTAATAGGTTAAGATGAGCTTATTAGGGACATGTTTTAATTACACTCATGGTAAAATTCCAGTAAAGGACAAAAGAGCAAGAACAATAGTGGGTTTCCAGGAGGCGTCCATATTGGTTTTCTGACTTGTACAAATAGACCTCGCTCAAGTCGGACGTGACGTCATCCCCAGCTCTGAAATCCGACTTCCAAGGCAAATGGAATGTAGTATAAATCCCGGGAGCATGGCTCTTAACGGTAACTCACTTTGGATTAAAGTGTCCCCTGATTAAATAAGTGTTATATATTTCCCTTGTGGTTTCCACCTTTTTTACTTTTCTAGCCACACACCTCCCGTGTAATGTCATTAAAAGCCCCACTGAGGCCACGTGTCAGAGCCCAGTAATCAGGTTTGATAATCAGAGCGATGATTTAGCAGCTGTTTACTTTGGCCCTACATGGGGGCGTGAGGTAACTGCCCCAACGTCAACACTCTCACACACTTTATATGATTTATACAGGCAGAGGAGTGTGTTTTCTCAAAGTAGGAGTGTTTATTCTCCAGATCTGCTCTGGTTATTCTGCTCTTTAATGTGGCAGAGTGATTGAGGTCCATCTTTCCTCCCTGTTATTTATTTTCCCCCTGGGTGAAGTCTGACAGTAGCCTAACGATCTGTGCAGCCATATATCAAACACGTTATTGCAGAAAACCTAAAAAAAATTCAAGGACAGGTTCTGCATCGGAAAACCATATAGAGAAAAAAATCTAGAAATGAGTGCAGTAACTCGACAGAGCAACGGCGCTCAATGGATTAGATAGGATAATTGTATGCTTGGCAATTACACGTCGGCTCCTGTAAGCGACCTGCCATGGATTAGGAAAACCCTGACATAAAAATACTACCGACTTTAATTTCCAAGTGTTACGGGGATAAATAAGACCACGTCACTGACTGGATACTTCTTGGAGGTGGAGCTTGCTACTGACCAAATCCCAAATGTGTGCAGAAAAATCCAACCTGGAGAATCCAGCAATATGGCCACGTTTATTGGCCTTGAAATATATCCATGTATACACCGTATGTATATCACAGGTTTTCAAGCACTTGGCCTGATAAAACTGTTTGTGGAAGATTTAAAACTTTCACAAGAAGATGTTTATGTAGCATTTATGGAAGGAGTCTCCAGTGTTAGTTTTTACACTTTTAGGGGGTTCTTGCTTCTTGGCAATATGATGAGGTGTGCATTAACTGGTAGTTGCTAGGGTGTTGCTAGGTGGTTTCTGAGCTGTTGTTAGGTCACAGTTCGGGGGTAGCTGGGTAGTTGATATGGTACCCCAGCAAGTTGCTATGTTCCTACTAGGTGGTTACTTACTAGTGGGAATTTAAGTGGTTGGCAGGGTGTTCTTAGGTTATTCCGGGTGGTTGCTAGGGGGTAATTAGGTGGTCACTATGTGTTTGCTATGGTAATCCAGGTGGCTTTTAGGATTGGTTCTCAGGTGTTCATACGTTAATGCTAGGGTGTTGTTAAATGACTGTTCTGATATTCCCGGTGGTTCCCAGAGCACTGCTTGGTGGTTTTAGGTCAGTGCTCGGTAGTTGCTAGGTGGTTCCTATGGTATCCCAGGTAGATGCTAAGCTTTTACTAGGTTGTTGCTTAGTCTTAATAGAGGGAATTTACTTACTAAATGGAATTTCAGGTGGCTGCTAGGGTGTTGCTAAGTTATCCCAGATGGTTGTTCGGAGGTTAGGAGGTCATGATATGTTTACTGTGGTAATCCAGGTGGCTTGTAAGATGGTTCGTCATGGTTTAGGATGCTTAGTGCGAGGGTGTTGTTCGGTTATTGCTCTGATATTCCAGGTGGTTGCTATGGTGTTTCTCAGTGGATGCTGTATTTTCCCTGGGGTTCGCTAGGCGTTTCTGGGTGGATGTTATGGTATCCCAGGTGGTTGCTACGCTCTTGCGAGGTGGTTATGAAATTTCAGGTGGTTGCCAGGCTGTCGCTACGTTATCCCAGGTGGTTGCGAAGAGATTGCAAGGTGGTCCCTACATGTTTGTTATGGCATTCAATCAGCTTTCAGGGTGTTTCGAGGTGGTTTCTGAGGTGTTGTTAGATCGGTGCTTGGGTTATCAGTGATGGCTGTGATATTCCAGGTGGTTGCTAAGGTGTTACTAAGCAGATGCTGTATTATCCCTGCTGGTTGCTAGGAGGTCGCTAGGTGATTGTTGTGATATACCAGGTGACCTCATGTGTGTTGTTATGTGAATGCTAGGATATGGAGGACTTCACGCCACACTTTGCAGATGCGATTTGCGATTCGTGGTAACATGAGAAGCTGCATTGTTTTGTCTCGTTAGCTATAAAAGGAGGAAAAAAGCGACGCTGGGGAATGATTGAGTTTTTATAGCTGCTGTAGAATAAGCAAGGAGAGGAACTAACTTGTCTCATGGACATTCCACATAATAAATGTGACTATAATTCTGCAAAAAGTAAGACTTCTTGTTTGTCATATAAACCATTTGCAAAAGTTTGCGGTCTAAGTGCAATAAACCACTTCAGGAGGTGCTGTTAAAGGAAGCTAAACTTCAGGTGAGAGTAATACATCACACCTCCATGTTATTGATGATTTTTACCGAAACAGCACCACACACAGGGTTTAATGTCCTTCCTTCAGAAAAGAAACGACATCTTGAGAAACCATGGCTCGTGTTTGTTCACAACCATATACAAAGGTCAAAGGTTACCTGGCTTTGTCTTTCCTCCAGCTTGCTTCGCCGAGGTTTTGGGTTTGTTGTGGACAGGTGGTGTGGAAAGCTCATGACCTTCCACTGTGGCCTCCTCCAGGAGAGGAACACGGTAATAATGATCCCTGTTCAACAACTCCTGCATGTAATAATCCTCGTCTTCCCCCGGGAATCCCCGAGAGAAATCCGGGAACAATCCCACAATGCCAAGCAGCGAGAGAGTAAAGAGAGCGGGATGTCCTGGGACAACGGAGAAGAGGGACACCATCATCTTCTCTCCCCTGTCCTCTGATCCCTTCTTTTCTCCTTTACAGGCTTTTGCTCCTTTCTGTCTTCTTTCCTTTTGTCTTCTTCTGTCTCTTTCTCTCTCTTCTTATTGAAAAAAGTTCCTCAGACAGACAGAAAGTTTTCAGGCTTCTCGAGATCCTCAATGAAAACCAGAGAGCCAAGAGGACCTTGAGAGGGATAGAGCAAAAGAGAGAGAGAGAGAAGGAGAGAGGGAGGGACTGAAGGAAAGGATATTATAAATGTAAGAAGAGACGGTGAGGATTAAAGCACTTTCTAGCAGGTGGTCGGAGCTGACGTTGTTTTTGGGTTGTTGTTTTTTTTTTGAGAGAGAGAGAGAGAGAGAGAGAGAGAGAGAGAGAGAGAGAGAGAGATGAAAGTTGAAAACTTTCAAGTAAAAATGCAATTAGAGACGGAAAGAATAAATAAAAATAAGAGGAAAATAATGAAAAATAGAGAGAGAAATTAAAGATGGAGGCTGTAACGCTAAGCCATCTGTGTCCGAGCCTTCCCTCCTTTATTTCCTCAGAAGGACTTAAAAAGAAGAGCATATGGAGCAAATAACACAAGAATGAAGAGAGAGAGAGAGAGAGAGAGAGAGATTGCAGCTGCCTTTAATACACCCAGGGGTGGAACTTTAGAATAAATACTCCATTCACTGTATAATAAAACATAAATCTGTTATTCAACATGAACAGATAAAGGCAGAGCAATACAACGCTCTCATACCGATACTGTGACAACTTATAGTGCAATAAACTTTTCAGAGATATCGCTGATATCGGGATACCTTTGGGTTTTTCCTTTCTTTGTGTTTTTTTTTTTTTTTTCCGTTTTTTAAAAAAGAATTAATCAAACTAAATCAATAAAAACTGTAGAACATTAAAAACAACACTTTTTTTATAACGAACTATAAGCAAATTTGTATCATGTTATAACACAGTGGTGCGTAATTATTACACAACGCATCGTTACACTGTTACACGCTTTATGTTAACGTGATTAAAGCACCGGTAAACTGCAGTACACAACTTTACGTCTTCGGAATGGATCCAGGCCTAATCGTGCATTTTTAGCCGTAATGCCGGTCATAAATAAGTCCAGCGGACCCTCGAACTGAATGCATCCCGAGACTCTGTTTGTGACCCGATTTGTTCGTGACCCGAATCAGTGTTTCCCCTTGAAATGAATGTAAATCCAATGAATGTGTTTCAGCCTCAAAACATGTTTTTAAAGTGTATTATGGGTTT